>CAUDMG010001413.1:0-197500 GCA_958450375.1 Homarus gammarus | reverse complement strand
GCAATTATGTTTATTGCAATGGTAATTACTTATTCATTTACATCATAATTTCCGATAAAACGGATTTGGCGGTACAATAAAAGCAGGTACTGTAAATATAGTAAGTGTTACAAGAAATATTAATACTTAGACAATAGAGATTTTTTTAGAGATGATTTAAAGGAAGGGAGCGTAGTCTTTGCTCGGATGGGTGGGGGTAAGTTGTTCCATAACTTCACACCATGATATTTTATGGAGGTCTGGGTGCCTTAAGTTGTATCTCTGATTATTCCGGAACTAGAAGTAATTATTGTCAAGCAAGTGATTGATAGATTTGTAAACAAAGAGGGCACAGCAGTAAGTGTTAATATCTTCGAATTTAAAAAATTTCAATATAGCAAATTTTTCGTTTGTGTGATTTGTTTTTTTCAAGTAGGTCATTGTCCGTACAACTCTCTTTTGTGTAGTAACCAGAGATTGTGTTTTTGAAGAGCCAGAAGCCCCCCATAGTCTGTGACAGTGTATCAGGTGTTGGTAAGCAAGATCATGATAGATTTCTTTCATTGCTGTGAGAGTGAGTGACTGTCGAGTGTGATACATGATACCGCACTGTTTATTGATTTTACTGTGAATGGCTTGTATGTGGTTTCTCCAGTTAAGTTTCTCATCAACAATAACTCCGAGGAATTTAGTATTTTGTTCGCGTTTGAGGACTATATTACCAAGTTACAGGGGTTCAAGTCTGGAGGTAAGTTTTTTCTTCTGTGAAAGATCATGTAGTGGGTTTTCTCAAGATTTAGGGTCAGTTTATTACGTATTACCCAGGTCCCAACTTTAGTTAATTCAGTGTTCATAGTTCTCATCAAGGAATGGAGGTCTGAGTTGCTTGCATAGAGATTACTATCGTTTGCAAATAAGTTGTATTTTATGAGTGAGCTGGCGTGGACTATGTCGTTTATGTACAACAAAAACAGTACTGGACCGAGAATTGAACTTTGGGGGACTCCATAAAAGATTGGAGAGGAGTCAGATTGGTGGTTATTATAACAGACATACTGCATCCTGTTGGACAGATATGAGGTAAACCAATTGTGGGACAGGCCCCTAATGCCGTAATGTTCAAGCTTTGAAAGGAGGATGGTATGGTCGACAGTATCGAAGGCTTTAGAGAGGTCCAAGAATATACCGACTGTGAACTGACTGTCACCAAAGGAATTTAAGATGTCATTAGTAAAGGATTGCAGAGCACTCTCAGTCGACCTTCTAGCTCTAAATCCAAACTGGGAGTCTGTAAAGATGTCATTGGCATTGTAGAAGGAATTTAGTCTATTACATGCTAGCTTTTCCAGTATCTTACTCAAGGATGGGAGGACTGATATGGGGCGGTAGTTCTTGAAGAGACCTTTGTCCCCAAATTTTCAGTTTATCAGGAAAGACACCACTAGTGAAGGATGAGTTACAAATGTGGAGGAGAACAGGTAGTAATAAGTGGGCCACTTTTTTAATGATACTCATTGGTATATTGTCTTCGCCTGCTTCTGCATCTTTGAACATTTTTAATGGTGGCCAGAAATTCATCTCTTGTGACAGGGGATAAGAATAGTTCATTTTGCTGTCTGTTTTGCAGGTAGGCTCTAAATTCCTCATGGTGACCAGGGATGCTCTCTGCAAGATTTTTCCCAACATTAATAAAATATTCATTGAAATGGCTGGCAATGAGGGAGGGTTCCGTTATAACTGAATCGTTTATCATAAAAACTGAGTGAGGGACCGAAGGCTGAGTGTTCCTGTTCTGAATAGAATTTATGACTTTCCAGGTTTTCTTACTATCGCCTGATGCTGACTGGAGCTTATTTGTATAATAGTTACGTGTGGCATTTCTAACTGCTTGAGTTACTCTATTTCTGATAATTCGGTAAGCATCACCGAAAGTTATGGGTCTTTTTGCAAATTTCCTTTGGAGTTTGTGTTTTTCCTTTATCATTATCTTAATTTCGCTTGTGATATACGGTTTAGAAATGGATACAGTTTTCACTGACTTAGTCTTGAGCGGGAAGCATTTATCAAAGCAAGCATTGAAGATGCTAGAGAAGTTACAGCTGTTCACGTTAAGGTTGTTGGAGGCATAGACAAGATCCCAGTTAGCATTCATTAGGTTGTTTTCAAAAAGGAGCATGTTGTCGGCGCAGTAGTCTCTGTATTGAATTGAGACTCTACTAGACCTTTCAGGTCTTGTGGCTGTTTTTACATGGCAAAAACTGGGAAGTGATCTGAGATATTTTTATAAATAATTCCACTTGCTAGGTTGTTAGGAGTGTTGCGAGTCCAGATATGATCTATCACAGTGGCAGAGGCGGCAGTTACTCTAGTGGGTTTGGTTATAGTGTTGAAGAAGAGTTTAGAATGACAGGTAGCAAGAAGGTCTAATACTGAGGTGTCGGTTTCTGATTTTAATAGATCAAGGTTGAAATCTCCTGTAAAGTAGCAACGTTTCCTCTTTGAACTTATGATAGAGATAAACTCGGAAAATTTATCAAGGAAGTTCCTTACATTAGTGTGGGATCTTCTGTAGATTACTCCTCCTGGGATATTTCGTGTGTCGTTACGTAATTCAGTGAAAACACTCTCCATGTACTCCTCCTGAACCTTTAAATCATCTCTTACAGGAGTGTTATACTTGATATCAACATATAGGGCGACACCACCACTGTGTCGTGAAGTGTTGACGCAGTGTCTAGCATAATTAGGAATGTTATACAAATGTTCAATATCGTTAGTGAGTTTGATCTCACAGAACCCAAGTACACTAAATTTGTGGGCAATAGAAGATAAACACTGATCTAAAAAGGTATCTCGATGAAGGGGAATACGGCTGATGTTATGGCTAACTAAGGAGAAGGACGAGATAACAGAAGACTAGAACTAAACTCGGGAGAGTCAGGAAAGTAATAGGTACAGTTTGGGTTGGTGTAACCCAGTGAGTTGTGTAGAAAGGCATCAGGGTCAATATGAGGGAGTATTGTGTGGACACCATAGGCGAAGGGAGTGTAACGCATACGATCCAGTACATCTAAGGGAATGACACTAGTATTTGTTTACAAATCTGTCAATCACTTAATTGACAATGATTATTACCTTTTCCGGAATAATTAATCAGAGATACAACTTAAGACGCCCAGAGATACTAAGACCATCCCCCATGCGCTCCTCTCAGTCCCAAACCTCCATAAAATATCATGGTGTGAAGGTTTGTTGACAGCGTTGTTCACTTGTTTCACCTTAATACAACCCATGTTGTACTGCTTCCCTCCCTTATCATATTTATGCATATCAACACCACTGTAATACATGTATATACTTATAATATAAATGTAAATAAATAAATAAAACAAATAAAGTAAATAAATAACGAAGTGATAACTGTGGTAACATTCTGATATGTTCTTATTACCACCATGCAATGTGTATTGTCCCAGATGATACTAAATGTAACATAATACTTCCTTGAGATAAATATACAGTATATATCAGGTGCCACTAAGAGACCTCAGGCTCTGAACTGGCTCAGCCATGTTAATATACGTATTATTATTATTATCGAGTCTGTATCTTTATTTTTTGGCTAAATAAACTGTTCCAATATCAATATCCTAACCTCAATCGTTCCCCCTTTATTGCTTATTGCTTTCCCTTTCTCTCACCTCTCTCCCACTCCCCACTCCCTCCCCTACCCCCAGACCCTTACCACCCTCTCACTTCCCTTTTTTTTGTAGAGAAAGGGTGGGTGAAAGAAGATTAGAGGTAGGGGGAAGGAAGTTATAGTTCGGAAATTGAAGAAATTTAGCAGGAGGTAAGAGAGGGCGGGCTGACCGCTTAGGTAAGCTAATAGTGTTAGGGTTGTGTCATGGGTTAGTTATTGTCTGTCGGTACAGGCACTAGACATCCTACCCTGTCCCATATATGGGTGTTTTAAGGGCCTTATTTCATATTCCGCCGACCCTACTGGCGGATGCTGGTCTAGGGAGGTTGTCTATTGCCTGGCCGTGTATATCGGGGGTGGTAATGGACCTTTTGAGAATTGGTAACTTTTTGGGACCCATGTATGGTTGTTGTCGTTATCTGGTGGGAGTTTTTGAAGGTGTTCTTGCTCTGATCGCTCACCCACATGAATCTGACCGACGTATATGTATGTATGTGTGCGTGTGTGCATGCATATGTACGTGTACATGTATATGTGTATGTATATACGCATATGTATGTATATGTGTGTGTGTGTGTGTGTTTACATATATGTATATGTACTGTCAATGAATATGATGCAAATCTTTGTGTACGAACCTCTGTCCTGCATGGCAGTGAACAGTGACATTATCCATATGAATCTGACCTATATACATTTATAGTTGTTAATGAATATGATGTATTTCTTTGTGTATGAACCTCTGTCCTGCGTGACAGTGAGAAGTGATACCACCCTCAGTGTCAAGACCTGACTGAATTACTCAGAATAGGCAAACTGTACTACAAGCTCTGCCAATAAATTTGTTAAACTAACTAAACTGATCGCTCTATCTTTTCCCAGACTCTGCTGGCCAGGGTGTGCAGCTACTGGTTGATGGGTTTCATTCTCAGGTCTCTATGTATCTCGGCTGTGGTTCTGGTGAAGGGGTATCTTTCACCTGAATAGGGCTTCATTTTGGACCACCTGTAATTTTAATATTTGAGTGGTGCTCATAGTATGAAGAGGTACTGCTGGGTAAGTTAATATCGGTGTGATAAATTATGTCACCAGGCGGAGTTTTATTTTCTCAGGAAGCGCTTTAAAGCGGTATAGTATTCTCAGCTCTCTTCTTGCCTTTTCCTTCCTGGTGTGGACATGATGGGAGTAACCTGTCGTGGATATATGCAGGCCCAAGAGGGTGCCTATCACCCTCTTCCTCACCACTCTCTTCCCCACACCACCCTCTTCCCTCCCCTACCCTCCAGGAATCTCTTCATAACCATCCCCTACCACCCAACCCCCTCCCCTCCCCCACTCCTCCCATGACCCTTACCCTCACCCCCACCACTATCACCCCCGCCCACCACCCCTTTCCCTACCTCACCCTCCCCTCTCCACACCACCCCTTCCCCACCACATCCTCCCCTCCCCCACCCCAGGTATCTATCTATCCAGGACTCGAACAATGATCTTAATCCCCACAGATGAACACGCTAACCACCCCACCTCCATTACAACAATTTATACAAGTGTCCATCATAGTTAAGGGAAGCATCATGGTTGTGTGACTCGAGGAATCCTGCCACGACCACCACCATGTCGTCTCCTCTCCGGGGTTTCTGAAAGCTTCGTACGATGAATTTTCCTCTTAACTGGAGATATATAACCTTACCTAATTAGCTAGCTTATGTAATGTCAAATTGGCGTCATAATCCAATTGAAACTACCTTAGGGGATGAAATTATCGTAGAAAATATACACGTAATCCGGAGGGCCGGATGTGAATTGGTGTAAAGTTGTTAGGTAGTATTTTTGTGCGCCTTACCTGGTGCTCAGGGTGAGTCAGGTGAGCTGAGGTATTGTGATCCTGGGGAGATGATGATCTTTATGTAGGGGCACACACACACACACACACACACACACACACGTGATGCCCCTCATAACACCATCCGTGAGGGAATTACTACGCCATGCGATGCCCCTCATAACACCATCTGTGAGGGAGTTATTACACCACATCAGGCCTCTCATACACCATATGTGAGGGAATTACTACATCATCAGGCCCCTCATAACACCATCTGTGAGGGAATTACTACACCACGTCAAGCCCCTCATAACACCACCTGTAAGGGAACTAGTACTCCACGTGATGCCCCTCATAACGCCATCTGTGAGGGAGTTACTACACTACGTGTATGCTGTTCAACACCTCAGCTCACATGATCTACGTGACCTCCGCTGTAAACATTAAGAACATAAGAATGGAGGAAACTGCAGCGGGCCTATTGACAATCTGTACGTTCACTGTATATTCCTTCACCTTTCTCTAATGTAATAATTCGCTTATGTCCAATGTATATTTTCAGCCTTCGGGCTGCAGAACTTTTTCAATAAACCGTTTATTATTATTATTATTATTATTATTATTACACACACACACACACACACACACACACAAACATAACCACTTATTGAGGAAGTCCAAATATATCGTTCACACGTTTGAGAATCTTCCCTACTTCCTTTTCACCCTGTTCCACTGTTCCACTGGTTCACTGGCCCTCTGGTTCCCTGGTCCTCTGGTTCACTGGCCTATTGATTCTCTGGTTCACCGGTCCGCGGGTTCACAGGTCTATTGGTCCTCTGGTTCACTGGTCCACTAGTCCTCTGGTTCATTGATCTGTTCGTTCATTGGTCCACTGCTTTACTAGTCTACTGGTCCACTGGTGGTTCACTGGTCCGCTAGTGGTCCACTGATCTCTTGGTGGTCCACTGACCCCTTGATGGTCCACTGGTGGTCCACTGATCTCTAGATGGTCCACTGATCTCTTGGTGGTCCCCTGGTCCGCTGGTTGTCCGCTGATCTATTGGTGGTCCACTGACCCTTTGGTGGTCCTCTGGTCCGCTGGTGGTCCACTGATCTCTTGGTGATCCGCTGATGGTTCACTAATCTATTTGTAGTCCACTGGTCCGCTGGTGGTCCACTGGTGGTCCACTGGTCCGATGGTGGTTCACTGATATGTTGGTGTTCCACTGGTCCGCTGGTGGTCCACTGGTCCGTTGGTGGTCCACTGGTCTGCTGGTGGTCTACTGGTGGTTCACTGGTCCAATAATTCGTCATACTAATTTGCCGGCCGTTGACTCGCAGCAGCAGACGGTGGATCTGATAATAGGCTGTGAACGGTGAACTGTACACGTGTATCTCACTCACGCTAGGCCAGGTGTACGACAGGTTAGGTTAGGTTATTGTAGAGTACAAAAATATATGTTATGGTAGATGGACACCAGCGCCATGTGGGTCACAGTTCACTGCCAATGTTACTCCATTCTTAAAAAGTTTAAAGTCCTCATTACCCAGAACTGTTGGTCAATCAGAAGGAGCCACAAATTTATATTTTATCTTGAAAAGAGAAGAAAACTCACAATATCCAGCCAAATTTAATTGATCAAACTACAAACAGCATTTCCAAACAGCAACACACAGCAGAAACAACTTAGTTACAAGACTAGCGAGGTCATCCTAAAACTGTATCTTGCTCGTGTGAGACCACACCTGGATTACGCAGTTCAGTTCTGGTCACCGTATTACAGAATGGATATAGAATCCTTGGAAAGAATTCAGAGGAGAATGACAAGACTAATCCCGGGCATTAGGAACCTTGAGTATAGAGACAGGTTAAAGCATCTTAATTTGCACTCCCTCGAGAGTCGTAGAGCGAGGGGCGACCTGATAGAGGTGTATAAGTGGAAGGCAGGGCTAAACAAAGGGGACATTACAAAGGTACTCAAACTATCCAACCAGGAGCGAACTCGTAACAATTGTTTTAAATTAGACAAATTTAGATTTAGGCGGGAAATAGGTAAACACTGGTTTGGAAACAGAATAGTGGATGAATGGAACAAGTTACCAAATATCATCATTAACTCGAATACGCTGAATAGCTTCAAACATAGGCTGGATGCTTATATGAGCAATAGGGGTTGGGTGTAAGCGGAACTGCCCAGTATGGGCCAATAGGCCCGCTGCAGTTTCCTCCATTCTTATGTACTCGTGGGTAAAGTGACACTTCGTATCATTAATCATCTGATTCAAGCTTGGCCACGACTTTAAGAGTGCACATCAGTCACTTCCTGGCTACTGCCTTTTTCTCTGTTTGTTATTCACTCGTAACAGCGAAAGTCTGGCCTAAGGGCCACCTAGGCGTGAATTTTTTAAGGTGTAGAAGCTGTCGCCAACACAGCAACCACACCCTAAGTTAACGAGTTGCATGACCCAGTGTCAAGGAATAGTCCTAGAAGACCGGACAACTCACCAACTCACTAACCATTAGCCCGGAACATGATCCGTAAATCGAGTAACATCCAGGTTCCCAATTACTGCTGGGTAGACAGAGGCAAATGGTGTAAAGAAACTTGCCCATAGTTTTACCATGCTCGGGGATCGAACCCGGGCCTGCTCGCTTGCGAGGCAAGCATGATGACCATTACACCACCGGTCGCCGTGTAGAAAACTGGACGCCAAGCAAAGTTCTCGTCGCGGTCGAACTAGTCACAATATTCTCCCTTCTTCACTGTCCAAAGTAAGACAACTTTGGCTGCTCACTTTCGAAGTTGACCTGTAGAAGTTTATTCTTCATTTGGATGATTTCCTCCACAATCTAGACCAGTAGTTCCCAACCTTTTTTGGCTGCCACCCTAAATTTCCCAGCAATACGGTGTCGTGACCCGCAGGCATATAATATATTTTACAGCTTGAATGTTAACATTTTTTTTTTTACTTTATTAATACTATATTTTTAAAATTGTCTAAGGGCCCCTCGCCGCCCCCCCATTGAGGACACCCCGCGACCCTGATTTGGTTCGCGACCTCAGGTTGGGAACCGCTGATTCTAGATTGTTCTTCTGAGCGTTTGTGACTGGCCATATGGAAGAGTAAAAAACCCAATAATGCGATGTCAGTTCACGTCGCAAAAGTACTGAGACATCCTCTCTCAAGCACTGGACGCTTGATATTTTTAAGACTACCGTACCACCTCCGACTCCTCCAGGAACTTCCTTAATCTTTGAACAGGTGAACTGCGTCCCTCCGAGAGTTCCTCACGCCAGAACTCCTGCAGCTCTTAAAAAGCTTTAATGTTTTCTCTTTAAGAGATAATGTCGATTTTCCCTGGTAAGGACAAGGTCAATCCGTTCGGATGAGAGAACACGTCTGCTGGATAGCACGAAGAAATTCAGATTGTATCCTGGAATTTGTGCTACGCTCTGTGTTTGTTATCCAGCGCCAAGACTTCTACATCGTCCACGTCAGGAAGCGGTGCCTGCAACTCATTCAGTTTGTTTATATACTTCTCCGTTTACCCCCGAATAATGTCACTATTATCCCCGCAGGAGTAAATTACCGCCAACTGGGAACCCCTACACCAGTAGGCGCATACAGTACATACACATTTATTCATTAAAAACTCCTTATATATATATATATATATATATATATATATATATATATATATATATATATATATATACTGTATATATATATATATATATATATATATATATATAATATATATATATATATATATATATATATATATATATATATATAATATATATATATATATATATATATATATATATATATATATATATATATATATATATACTGTATATATATATATATATATATATATATATATATATATATATATATATATATATACTGTATATATATATATATAATATATATATATATATATATATATATATATATATATATATATATATATATATATATATATATATATATATATATATATATATGTATGCTGATAACCACGCGCACCTACAGTGATTTACTTGCACATATATATATATATATATATATATATATATATATATATATATATATATATATATATATATATATATATATATCATGTAGATCCACAATGGAAACGTGGATAAGATAAATCTTGATAAAATCACAGGAAAAAGGGAAACAATGGAGCACCTTAGCTTTCGTCTTTATTCAAGACCTCTTCAGAGGCAACTGAATTACAAGGACTGAGAGGGACTTATGTACACAAGGTGACCTTACAAAACATGAGGTCAGGTCAAAAACATGACATCCACTAATCCACACACCACCACAAACATAATAGGAGCTTATAAGAAAAGGTGACGTAACTAGTCATGTTCAGTCAGGTAGAAAATATATGAGACCCACTAATCATTTGCCCTACATCTACCTCAAATGTTTTCAAAGCATTTTCAACCTTGGACCACTGACAAATAAATTTGTGTAACATCAGTTTTGTACTGACCATCACTAAGGTTTATAGAATTAATTTATCTAATCACACTTGATTCAACCAGAAGTCTTTCTGTGACACTTGATGATTTATCCACTTCTAAACTGTTTACCAATCTATGGGATGATTATAGTTTCTTCTATGAACCAACAGTGCACTGCTTTCAAATGCTGTTCTAATATTGTGCTTCAGCTGTTTAATTCTCAGTTGCCTCTGAAGATGTCTTGAATAAAGACGAAAGCTAAGGTGCTCCGTTGTTTCCCTTTTCCCCTTGTGATTTTATGACCTCCGCATTCTTATTACTTACACTTCTAAATATAAAACCTAATACCTTGTACTCTGTTTGCTTTATTTCGAACATTAACGCACTTTTTTCTAGGCCTAATGTCCGGGCTTACAAGTACCCCGAAGTCTCTTTCGCAAGTCGATTTCTCTTGGTTGATGTTGTATTTGTTCTTCCAATATTAAGTACGCTGCACTTGCTAGTGTTGAATATCATTTGCCATTTCACTGACCACTCCTGCAGTTTATTTAAATCCTCCTGAAGTGCGTTTGCATCCTGCCCTGAATTAATCTGCCGCCCAATTTTGGTGTCATCCGTAAACTTGCTTATGTCACTGCTGATCCCTGTATCTAGATCGTTTATGTAGATTATGAACAAGAGTGGGGAACCTCACTAGTTACACGGCCCCGCTCAGATTTAAAACCATCTATGCTGATCCTCTGCGTTCTATCGGTGAGCCCTGATTTTATCCAATTTAAAACTTTCCCCTCGATTCCATGAGCCTTAACTTTTCTCAGAAGCCTCTGATGCGGTACTCTGTCAAATGCTTTGCTAAAGTCAAAGTAAATAACAACGTAATTTTCGTCATTATCTGCTACCTCATAGACTCTCCTAAAAAACGTTAGCAGATTTGTTAGACAAGATTTTCCCTTTGTAAATCCATGTTGAGAGTCGTAGATTAATTTGTTTTTCTCTTAATGCGATCGGATGCTATCTGCTATAATTGATTCAAGAAATTTCCCTACTACTGACGTCAAACTAATCGGCCGGTAATTTGATGCTGATGCTCTGTCTCCCTTTTTGAGTATGGGTACTACATTTTACTGTTTCCACAAGTCTGGCACAACTCCTGTGTCTAATTATTTTGTACATAAATTTACGAGGGGTCCGCTTATCTGTTCTTTCAAAACTCGAGGGAAAATTTCATCCGGCCCTGGGGATTTTGTCTTCTTTAATTTATTTTTCTTCTAAAGCGCATCCTCTTTTTCTGATAGTGATATCCTTTAGTTTCTCTTCTTCATTTCCCCTAAATATCAGTTCCACCTCTGGCGTTTCCTCGTGAATTTCTTCTGTGAAAACTGATAAGAAGTAGCTGTTTAATGCTTTACTTATCTCCTCGCTATCATCGATCTGTGAGGTTAGCCATAATAATGGCGTCTAGCTTGTGACAAATTTTAATATCAGATGTAGGTTCACCCTGGGATGGTCGAACGGCCACTCTACCTCGAACTGAAGCGAGGTGAACATATTATTATTATTATTATTATTATAATTACTCGTAGTAGTAAAATTAATAATAATATCATTATTATAATTTAAATCTATATTCCAGAGATAATTTTTCGTGCATTTCCTATGGATCAGGATAATTAATTAAAATTGAAAGCAAAGATGGTTTTTAGCTTTTCAGTAGACGATTCAGCTAAAGTTAAACCTTAGCTGATTATTGGTTAGTTTAGTTTAACAAATTTATTGACAAAGCTTGGAGGGTAGTCGAGCACACAGTCGCGGCTCCTCACATCTGGCTACCACCTTGAGGTACTCCGCCGACAACTGCCAATTTAGACTATCCAGGGTTGTCTCTATTAACCCGGGTAGGAGCGAGTGGCTGCCTCTGTCTGTTTACTGTAGTGGTTGATGTAGTAATGTTATGTGTACTTATCTCTCTCTCTCTCTCTCTCTCTCTGGTACACGCACACACACACACACACACTCACACAAAGCTCTCTGAGATATATACACACACACTGACGCGCACACCCTCCCAGAAACACACACACAATCACCGCAAGGGGAGGGACTCAAAAGTTGCCGGGCCCGCCGCTAGATGGCAGCAGGTGTAGGGCGGCGTCAACCTGGTCACAAGAGATGACCGGCGACATATACAGTACAAGCCACGACGACTCTCTCCCACAGCCTACACAGAGCATGTTCCCTGACACTCCGCTGCACGGACAAATTCCCACAGCAAATAATCTCCTCGGACAGCTAACCTCTGATAAAATCACAAAACTTAAACGATAAAACGAACAAAATACCAACGGACAGTTTCACAATGGCGAAATACACGGCAAAAGAAATCTTAAAAGAAGTTTATTTAGCCGCTGTTAGGTTAGGTTACTTTAACTCAGGTTAGGTTAAGTTAATCAAAGTTAGCCTAAGTTAAGTAAGGGTAAATCAGCGTAGGTTGGATTACGTAAATTTTGTTTAAGTATATGTTCCCATAGTTTAAGTTAGGTAAGTTATAAGTTAGCTTAAATTAAGCAAGATTAAGTTAGTGCAAATTAGGTAAGTTACGGAAATTAGGCTAATTAATTCATATTAGATATAGTTAGTTAAAAATAGATTGACTTTAATTAGTTTAAAATTAGGTTAGGTAAGGTGTTAACGCTATAATGTATGGCTGCGCTTCAACAACTGAGGTCTCTAGAGCACTGCAGTCATCTTCTTTATTGTTATAAAATGATCTGTCATACTTTAGATATTTAGATTTTGTTTGTTATGATAATGTCAAGAAGTTTAATACATATATATATATATATATATATATATATATATATATATATATATATATATATATATATATACATATATATATATATACACCGAGTGATTATAAATGGTCTTACATATTTTGAAAATTTATTATGAAAGAAAAACTAAACCTAACAAAGCTACATTGCAAATCATGATACATTATACTCAAGTCTTAAATTAATTTATATTTTTAACGTTCACTACGAGGTTACAACATTCCTGAATGAGCAAGTGTCTGATAGTTGGACTATACAGTCCAGACAACTTTCCAAGGGAAGGATTTTGTTCCACTAGTATCAACAACCCAGAACAGTTTTGAAGGAAATTATAGATGATGTTCAGTGAGATATGGTACAAAAAGTATGGCGGGAAGCAACAGAACCTTATAGTGAACTTATATACCTTGAAGATTATAACCTTTGTAGTTATTCTTTATCATTATATCTTGTTTGGGCTGTCTGTACCTTGTTAGTTTTAGTCAATATATTACATACACATGATATTAACACCTAACACATGATACATAACACCCAACACATGATACATAACACCTCACACATGATACATAACACCTCACACATGATATACATAACACCTCACACATGATACATAACACCTCACACATTATACATAACACCTAACACATGATACATAGCACCTAACACATGATACATAACACCTAACACATGATACATAAGACATGATACATAACACCTAACACATGATACATAGCACCTAACACATGATACATAACATCTAACACATGATACATAACACCTAACACATGATACATATTACCTGACATATGATACATAACATCTACTTTATCAAAAACTTTCACCATCATTCATCAAACTGACCCGACATAAGTACTTACCATTTGCCTCTGTTGGTACGGACCGATAACGTACAGAGAGCTGCCGTCCGTTATCACACCTTCTGTCCGTTATAACACCTACAGTCCGTTGTAACATCTATCGTCCGTTGTAACATCTACCGTCCGTCATAATACCTATCCTCCGTTATATCATTTACCGCCCATTGTAACGGCTGCACCATTGAGCTCTCTTGCAGGGGGGAAGGGGTCGTCAGAGCTCCAATATATTCTCAAATTCTCGGTCAGTAAAATGTTGTTGCAGTTAGAGATAATGTTGATAATGTGCCACTGTGCATGGTGTAGGTTAATCCCATTACGATAAGCGAGTTAAACTTGCAGCTACCAGACAAGGGGTGACGCTGTACACCTGACAACCAACGTTAGCGCTTCAGTGTCTGTGGGGGTTGGGGGAGGGTCCTCTTGGTGAAGGTGGTGGCGGTGATGGGGATGGCGGTGGTGGTAGTGTAGTAGTGGTGGTATTGGTGATGATGGCGTTGGTGGTGGTGGTAGTGGAAGACTGGGTGAGGTTTATAATCATGGCAGTTTTTAGGATCCGATTCTCCTGGCTTCTTCCTTGTCCTGTTGTTGTTGGTGGTGTTGTTATCGTTGTTGTCGTTGTTGTTGTCGTCGTTGTTGTTAGCGGAGAAGTTGAAGTTAGAGTATGCAGGTTTACAACGACAATAACAGTTTCAGGGTTTCATTCAACGGTTCCCCTTCCACTTTTGCCACAAGGATGCTCATTTGGGCCATATCCAGAATGGTCCTGACATTCTACGCAACGACCATAATAGATTGTATAATACGTTTCTGCTTTGATCTATGATTATGTTTTCGATTGCATTAGGATGACCTTACTGGGTGCTGTTGCCCAGTCAGGTTGTTTTTTTAGGCAGTTTATGTTTAGGGCACCTTTTCTAGCCCCCTCCCCATGTGGGGTGAGCAGAGTGGTTCCTGGAAAAAGCTGCTTAATTGCACAGACAGGACAGGATTGCACTGCTGCCTAGATCCCAATGCATAAACGGCCATCTTATCTGTGCCTCCCATGTGCAGAGTTGTGACTAGAGACTCCCGGCAGTCATGTCTGCTTCACCCCGTCACCACTTGTCTGTTGTCATGGGACTTTAGGGGGTATAGGGGTTTTGGTAATGATGAAAAGTGTGATGAGCTAGATGATGTCTGCACTTGAGTTGATTTATGTGGTGAGGCAACCACACACCTTGGCTCTCCCTTTTCCTGATCCTCTGGTGCAGGTAGTTGCAACGCCTAGGGAGAGCGAGAGTTGCAATTGACTGCCGATAGCCCAGTTTGTTGGGTTTTGCTTTAGTAGCCTGTCCATCTTGTGTTGCCTTCATCTGCAGGTGTACTTGTATTCGTTGGGTTGCCGTGTTGGTCACCTCTTCAGCCTTTGGGGTCTTACTGGAGATCCGTTAGCATGTCTCCCTGATGTGGGGCTCCACCACAGATTTTTCGTTCGGGGTTTACTCCCGTAGCCTTATACCTACCAAGGTTAATCAGCAAGTCAGCGGGGCACTGGTTAGTAGGCACTAGGGTGTGTTCACATGTCGGTTTGTCTATGTGTCGTCCCTCGGGTGCCCACTGCACACACACACCCGCTTCCTCCTCTTCTTTGATATTTTTACCACTACCACAACTACCACCAATAACCAACCACATCTACTACCAATAACCTACGACAAGCACCAATATCCTACCACAACTACCGCACTACCGCACGCTGGCTTCTAAGGTTACCGGGGATCAAGTGTGCGTGAGACTGTCGGAACCCAGAGAAAGATCGTACCTTCCTCTGTGTAACTCTCATATACTGTATTTAACTACACCTAAAAGGATGCCAGGTCACCCCGACCTGGTGTCCTCTTAGGTGTAGTGGATGTCCTCTTGGTTGTAGTGGATGTCCTCTTAGGTGTAGAGGATGTCCTCTTAGGTGTAGTGAATGTCCTCTGAGGTGTAGTGGATGTCCTCATAAGTGTAGTGGATGTCCTCTTGGTTGTAGTGGATGGCCTCATAGGTGTAGTGGATGTCCTCTTTGAATTCACTGAATATCGTCTTGAAGGCATCCGATGTCTTCTTGAATGCGCTGAGTGTCATCTTGAATGCACTTAGTGTCCTTTTGAATACACTGGGTGTCCTCGAATTCACAGGATCTCTTGAATGCATTGGGTGTCCTCTTGATTGCACTGGGTGTTCTCTTTAATGCACAGAATGTCCTGGAATGTATTGGATATCATCTTGAATGCGCTGGGGGTCATTTTAAATGCATTGGGTATCCTCTTGAATATAGGTCCAGGTGTTGTGTGTCTTAAACTTCGTGTTTGTTGACCTGGCCGAGCGTCACACACAGGTTTATGTTTAAAGCCATATAGGATTAAATATATATTATACTATTTCATTTTATGGTTTATTTATTACAGAAGAATGTATTTCAGTCCTGTAAATTAGGTATAGTATTTTTCAGAGCCACGAAACTAATAATGTTTATGTCGGTAGTCTTGTATAACTCTCTCAATAGGACATGTGAGAAAGGATCTAACGTCCTCACTTTAGCCACCCAAATATATGGCGGTCAAAACAGCGTCGATTTGGTACTGAGACTTTGCTGTAACGTTACGTAGTCAACTTTTCTTACCTTAGATGGGAGACAAAAAAAACAAACAAACGTAAATATCCCTGAACATTATGGTCGAAGTAGTGACTAGTAACGATGTTAGTAAGCAAATAAACAAATTAAAGCCTAGTAAGTCACCTGGTCCCGATGACATATTTGCCAGAGTATTAAAGGAATGTAGGGTAGAGCTTAGTATGCCCTTCGCAAAGTTGTTCAACATGTCCTTAAAAACAGTTGTAGTACCAGAATCCTGGAGGATAGCGAATGTAATACCGATTTTCAAGAAGGTGGATAGATCACTATCCTCTAACTACCGTCGAATCAGTCTAACATCAATAGTAGGCAAATTACTGGAAGCAATTATTTCAAACTTTATTCCAAATCACCTGGAGAAGCACCGATTGATCAATGATTCCCAGCATGGCTTCACAAGTGGACGTTCATGTCTAACTAATCTATTAACATTCTTTTCATCAGCTTTCGAATCGGTGGACGAGGGGCACAATTATGATGTGGTATATCTCGACTTTAGCAAAGCCTTTGACAGAGTCCCCCACCAAAGACTAATTAGAAAGGTAGAAGCACATGACATCAAAGGTAATATCCTTAAATGGATTAGGGCGTGGTTACGGGACAGGAAACAGCGATTGAGCATTAACGGCACTAAGTCCCATTGGAGCAACCATTATTATTTATTATATACATAAACGACATAGATATCGGCATAGATAGCAACATAAGTAAATTTGCTGATGACACTAAAATAGGACGTGTTATTAAATCTGACAAGGACTATGCAAATCTACAGGAAGATGTAAACAAATTTTTCGAATGGTCTGAAAAATGGCCGATGAAATTCAACGTGGACAAATGTAAAGTACTCAGTATAGGAGATGTAAACAGGGAAACCAGATACCAGATGAACAATGATGCGATTGAGAAATCCGACTGCGAGAGAGATTTAGGAGTAATGATAAGTAGGAACCTCAAGCCAAGTAAACAATGTGTTTTTGGTTGTAACAAGGCTAATAAAGTACTTGGGTTCATACAAAGGAGTGTTAGTTACAAGACTAGTGAGGTCATCCTAAAACTGTATCTTGGGCTTGTGAAACCACACCTGGATTACGCAGTTCAGTTCTGGTCACCGTATTACAGAATGGATATAGAATCCTTGGAAAGAATCCAGAGGAGAATGACAAGACTAATCCCGGGCATTAGGAACCTTGAGTATAGAGACAGGTTAAAGCATCTTAATTTGCACTCCCTCGAGAGACGTAGAGCGAGGGGCGCCCTGATAGAGGTGTATAAATGGAAGTCAGGGCTAAACAAAGGGGACATTACAAAGGTACTCAAGCTATCCAACCAGGAGCGAACTCGTAACAATGGTTTTAAATTAGACAAATTTAGATTTAGGCGTGAAATAGGTAAACACTGGTTTGGAAACAGAGTAGTGGATGAGTGGAACAAGTTGCCAAATATCATCATTGACTCGAATACGCTGAATAGCTTCAAACATAGGTTGTATGCTTATATGAGCAATAGGGGTTGGGTGTAAACGGGACTGCCCAGTATGGGCCAATAGGCCCGCTGCAGTTTCCTCCATTCTTATGTTCTTATGTTCCTCCCTGTCAATGGTTCGTGGTGCTATTCGTTCTCTTTAGCTGGACAGTAGTTGAACCACCTCCTCACAGCTTGGTTGGTTCCTTCCTTCTACTGGTTCTTCGTCAGTAAAGTCTCAGTGGAATTTTGGCGCCATTGTACCTCCAGCTTTGTGTCGTAGTTTAGAATCAATTGGATAAGTTCTCACATGGTTATAGTTAAGGAGACACTTAACATAGGCTGTTGTATGACTTCTCTTTTACTGAGTCTGGGATGAAATTGATGACAAACACCTATTGATATAGACAGTCCTTGACCACCGAAGGGTCAAGACGTACCTGGTGCTCCTCTCGGAGCAGCCAGGTCAACTGTTAAGTTGGCCCATACCAACCCCTTCCCCTGAACCCTCCTCCCCACCGGAATATCAACAAGTTCTCGCCAGAAGTTACAATTTCATTTAGGAAAGGAATGGAACCAGTGTTAAACAGAGGTGAATAGTGGTGAACAGTGCTTAAGTCAGTGAGAACAACTCAACAGTAACAGTCGTACCCAATTAACCTTCACACAGTGAGGTCCCAGGTACCCAGTGATAACAGCCCGTGATAACCAGCGATGTGTTAATCCGTCTACGATAGGAAGGCCTGGGACCAAACCTCACTCATATATCACCATCTGTGAGGGAATTACTACACCACATGTCCCTCATAACACCATATGTGAGGGAATTACCATACCACGTCAGGTCCCTAATAACATCATCTGTGAGGGAATTACTACACCACGTGAGGACCCTCATAACACCATCTGTGAGGTAATTACACCACGTGAGGTCCCCCATAACACCATCTGTGAGGGAATTACTACACCACGTGGTCCTTTATAACACCATCTGCGAGGGAATTACTACACCACGTCAGGTCCCTCATAACACTATCTGAGGGAACCACTACATCACGTGAGGTCCCTCCTAACACCATCTGGGAGGGAGTTACTACACTAGGTGTTTGCTGTTCAACACGTACAATCCTACATTAATCTGTATGTTCACTGTATGTTCCTTTACCTTTCTCTAATGAAGGCTTTTGTTAAACCACCAATGTATGTAATAAGTCATTTATGTCCAATGTATATTTTCAGCCTTCGGGCTGCAGAACTTTTTCAATAAACCGTTAATTATTATTATTATTATTATTATTATTATTATTATAATCAGGTATTCAGGTATTATTATTACTCTTTGATGTAGGTAGTGTATGTAACCTTATTTTTTCTCTTATCATACACCTCAGTAACTCTTCCTCGCTTTTTATGTGATAAACTGAAGCAAAATGATATTTGATAAAGATTTCGATGGTATTCGTAAAATTTTAAGGTGTTAATATACGTTTTTTTGTTCCGACGGTGTACAGAATTGTTTAACAGTTGAGGTCGTATAGAAATATTAAACGTCATTTCTTCTCAAGATATAAATTATCCTTTTAGCGCAAAGCCGTAAACATACAGGAATTCTCGGCACAAAATACACAAAAGACGAACAAATTTGTTTACCGGCCAGACAAGAGAGCTTCAGTTGGTACCGCCATTTCTTTGACTGTCTCTAAAAGTGCCCCATATTTAAAAATATTTCCCTAAGATCACCTCAGAGAGTAGTGAACAAATTAAAGAATTCAACCCTGTCACTGTATGTCACCAGATCCTCTACCGAAACATCCCAGATCCTTTAAACTCATCACAAAAGCAGCCACAAGTGGTATTGAGTATCCTTTACCTTTACACTACTAAACGTTTATTCCTTCTCCCCTTCACCGTCTTTACAAAAGGGACCGAGTGCCTTTATCCTCCACCGAGTCAGGTCAGGGAGGATACAGCCATACTTGGAGTTGTTTGTGATGCTCTTTTTTTTTTCCTTCGTGAGTGATAAATCGTTTTGTTTATGAATTTGGGAAAATATAATCCTAGAATTTAAGTGGAACTTTTCTTCAAATTCATGTTATATTATGGGTACCTTGAATAATTAATTATGTAAAAATATTACTTATAAATAAATAAATATTAAATATCTAATCGTCAAAAGATTAATGTAAAGAAACGGCCTATATTTGCATGAATAGTAAAACAAAAGAAATCCGAACATCCATAAAAATCAATAAAAAGCCCAATGACTACAAGCTCTTTAATAATGTTGAAGAATAGTTAATGTCTCGTGTTGAAACAACCATGGAACTACTACCATTAACTACTAACATTAACTTCTACCATAACTACTACCATAACTACTACCATTAACTACTACCATAACTACTACCGTGAACTACTACCAAAACTACTACCATGAACTACTACCATAACTACTACCATGAACTACTACCATAACTACTACCATAACTGCTACCATGAACTTCTACCATAACTACTACCATGAACTACTGCCATAACTTTAATATTGAATATCCTAATACATACAGTAAGTAGCTATCATAGCTGTGTTGAGTTAGTTGAGCCGCAGATCTATGCTGCATTCAGTGACTGTTGCCTCAAAGTCAATATCTGCAACTGTTGTCGGCTTTGGGGCTGATGTTCTCCTTCCTGTGAGGCAGAGCAATGCAGACCGAAGTAGAGAGAAGGACAGTCATCATCTCATCCTGGCCGTAACATAACCTCTGGGCTGCTGCTTCTTTTCGGATAACTACTACCATAACTACTATCATGAACTACTACCATAACTACTACCATAGCTACTACTATAACTACTACCATGAACTTCTACCATGAACTACCACCATGAGCTATCCCCATGAACTACTACCATGAACTTCTACCATGAACTACCACCATGAACTACCACCATGAACTTCTACCATGAACTACCACCATGAGCTACCCCCATGAACTACCACCATGAACTTCTACCATGAACTACCACCATGAGCTACCCCCATGAACTACTACCATGAACTTCTACCATGAACTACCACCATGAACTACCACCATGAACTTCTACCATGAACTACCACCATGAGCTACCACCATGAACTACCACCATGAACTTCTACCATGAACTACCACCATGAGCTACCCCCATGAACTACCACCATGAACTTCTACCATGAACTACCACCATGAGCTACCCCCATGAACTACCACCATGAACTTCTACCATGAACTACTACCATGAACTACCACCATGAAATACTACCATGAACTCTTACAATGAACTACTAACATGAACTACCATCATGAACTAATACCATAACTACTACCATGAGCTACTACCATGACTACTACCATAACGTAGCCTCCATCTTCCCCAAATAGCCGCACCTTCGCCACCATTTTATTACCTTAATATTAAATATCCTAATACATAAGTAGCTATCCTAGCTGTGTTGAATTAGTTGAGCCGTAGATCTATGCGGCATTCAGTGCCTGTTGCCTCATTAGGGTGTGTCAATTTTGTCAACATGTTAAAAATCAAATTTGGTAGCCAAAATATTGTGCCTCTTTATGTCTAAACTTGAGATTAGCAAACAAAAATGAATTGAAATAACCCTCACCTACATCAATTATACCTTAAAGTTTCAAATATCAGTATTTCAACAAATTAATGAGACTTGATTAGAATTATTCACTTGACATTAACTAATCTCATGTAAGCATATGGATTATGGAGTATTTTATGGTTCTATAGCTTGTGTACAATATGCATGTCAGAACATGAACATGAACAGGCTCTCCGTGTGGGACAGTTTAATTCTTGTTTTGACTTGTACCAAGCGTGAGGATAAGGCGCCCGTCTCACTCTCCTTCTAGATATCATAGACGGTGGTTTGCTCTCATTGCACTTGCACCTACTCTACCAGACGAATTCTACATTTTAATTATTGTAAGTAGGGCATATTGATTGTCGCAGTTACTTATATCATTGTATAAAACATTATGTTCTAAGAAATTATTATGTTATTTCTGTTACAGCATTTTTGATAAACAAATTGATATTTTTTGAAACAACAATTGAATTATGAAACATTGAAATATTTTTCTATTTGTCAGATAGTGTGAAGATGTCAAAATTGAAGACAAGAAGTCAGTTGTCAACCCACTTGAGCCTGCTAGTTGGTAAAGGGAAGGAGCTTCCTGTATCAGAACTTCCAACAGTGAGAGACATGCTAAGATTAGGGTTACTCCTTCGAGAAAAAAATGCAAAGGACAGAAGGAACTATACAGATAAAGGACTCATAAATGACATGATAGTCCCTCTTCTGCATCAATGGACAAAAGCTAATGCACTATTCAAACCACCTGTGATTAATCAGTGTCGAACTATTGAGCTAAAACTAACGAAATTATGGCACAAAGCAGTTGAAACATCACTTGGTAAAGGAAACTTGGCCAGGAAAAATGAATTTCTGCACACACTTGATACTCTGTTTGACATTTTGACCTGCAAGTGCTCCATACAATTATGTTCTGAATCCAACTGTTCTCACTCAGGTAAGAGAGAAAATAATTCCCACATTGATTGTGGTTGTCCTCGTGAAAAGAAGATCCCTGTTTTAGAGCTTGAATTTATAAAGGCACAGAGGACAAAGGCAGAAGGCCAAGGAAGTATGCAAATGGGTTCAATAGATTATTCAGAAACAAAGAAGCAGATTGCTAGTGCCAAGAAGAGAGAACAAATCCGAGAGAGGGAACAAAAGAAGAAAATGAAGAGTGAAGAAGCCATCCAAAGAGAGGAAGAGCTGTGTCAAGATGTTTATCACTTCTTTGATAGTTCTTCTGATGAACAGGAAGCAACATCAGATGATAGTTCCAAAGAGCCATCTGAACCTTTACCAAAGAAAATGAAATACAACACAAGAAATATTTCAAACATTGCTTTAGCTAGTATTCGCCACCATGCTGGACTTCGTGAGGCTGCAGAAATTGCAACTGCCGCTTGGATAGATGCAGACCTCATCAGCCGAGAGGATGTATCTTTGGTGATAGATCATAATAAAATTAGAAGAGCACAAGAAAAAATAATGAAGGAAATATCTGATCAGCATGAAAAAGATTTAAGCGAGGGAGGGCTCTCCTGTCTTTTGTTTGATGGAAGAATAGATGACACAAAAGTTTTGCTAGAAGTAGAGGGAGTGAACAGAAAGTTTCCAGGTCTCATCAAAGAAGAACACTACTCTGTCTGTTCTGAGCCTGGTGGTCGGATTTTGTTTCACTTTGCTCCCGAAACTGAAGTAGAAGGGAAGAAACATGCAGAGGTCATTGCTGATCATATTTTATGTTGGGTTCAGGAGAGAGGACTTGGCAGTTCACTGCAGGCTGTTGGTGGAGATTCAACTGCAGTGAACACCGGATGGCAGGGGGGTGTAATGACGCATTTAGAGAAAAAACTAGGAAGAAGACTTGTTTGGATTGTATGTGATTTACATACAGGCGAGCTACCTCTTCGTCATCTCATCCAGGAACTTGATGGTCCTACAAAGAGCAACAACAAGTGGTCAGGTTCCCATGGCATCATGCTGGATGAAGCAACACAACTAGAAATAAATACAACCTTTCCAAAGGTCGACGTTGGCCCTCCCCTTCCGGCGTTGTCTGAAGGAGTCATCAAAGATCTCAGCACAGATCAATCCTATGCTTATCGTATTGCCCAAGCAATAAGATCAGGAGAAGTGCCTCAGTCATTGGCTCTCTTGGAGATTGGACCTGTCAGTCACAGCCGTTGGTTAACTACAGCTCTTCGTTTCTGCAGGATTTGGATTTCCAAACACGAATTGAAGGGCAAAGTGCTGAAGAATTTAAGGTTAATTGTTGAATTTATTATTGGAGTTTATCTTCCCCAGTGGTTTAGTGTGAAACTTAATCCTATGTGGGTGGATGGGCCCAATCACCTTTTGTTTCAATTGCAGCTAGTAAGAACACAGAGGAAGGTAGTGAGGGACATCGTGTTACCTGTGGCAAGAAGGTCCGCTTGGTATGCTCGATCAGAAGCAGTTTTGCAAGCAATGCTTTGCAGTCAATGTACCAATCTCCGAACCGAGGCTGTAGAAGTCATTCTAAAGATTAGAGGAACGCTAATAGATGACGACCAGTTGGGAGACTGTTCGTTTCATTCAAGAAAAGTTCCCCCAATAAACGTCAATGCCACCGAATTGTCAGAATTGGTTGACTTGAGTTTGGAAGTCTTAGAGCCACCATTGACAACAAGTCTAACTAGCCAAGAATTGAGAAACCTTAAAGAGACTCCAATGCAGGTGCCGAAGTGGCCTTCCCACACTCAAAGTGTGGAGAGATGTGTGAAAATGGTCACAGAAGCAGCGGGCCATGTTTACAGCCACGAGAGGCGAGAAGGTTACATCAAAGCACAAATAGCAAGCAGAATACTGATGACAAGAAACCAAAGCAAAGAGAGTATGAAGGCATTGGTTACTTTCAAATAGACTACGGATAATAAAATATAATAATTTGAAACTTGAAACAGTAACATGTGTGCAAACGCTGGTTATGTTATAAATTCACAAATATGTACATTTAAAAATCCATTTGATGTAGGTAGGACTTATTATAAAAAAAAATTTATGCCAGAATATTGTTTTGCATGTTTAAAGACTACAATAAATTGCTACCAAATTACTCGATTTTCAATTTAGCCAGTTCACCCCCTAAATTGACACACCCTATTGCCTCATAGTCAATATCTGCAGCTGTTGTCGGCTTTGGGACCGATGCTCTCGTTTCCCTGAGGCAGAACAAAGCAGACCTAAGGAAAGAGGAGGACAGTCGACATCTCATGCAGGCTGTAACATAACTTCTGGGCTACTGCTTCTGTTAGGATAGCACCTCCGCGAGTCTGGCGTAGAAGCATCTTGCACTTGGTCCCATCCCACCAGAGGTTGTGAACACTAGAGGAGTGAAGCTGCCTTGATCAACGTTCTGAATTCTCTCCCCGTATTCCCTTATTTTTTCGTTCTCGTTCCTCCTGTGTGCAACATCGAGAGCTAAGTTACGATGACATGCGGCCATGGGATAAAAAATCCTGATGTCGAAGAAGGCTCGCTGTCCCCGCATCCAAAATCCTTGATCACTGACGTCAACATGGTCTTTGTTGGATGTGTTTGAAGTCCTATGTTGGAAATTCTCACCGTCCAATGGAAGGAGGGTCGGTTCTACCCTGAAATCACCACAGATTTCCTTCAACATATTTGCTGTGAGATCCCTTACTTCGTCATGCCTCATGCATATGAAGCCCCCTTTCTTGCACACCATGGCGTGATCGACGTCATAGGAAGAGCCACACACGCATCGGGAGGGCAAACCTTCTACTGGCCTACCGTACCTTAGAGCAATGGCATCAGTAAATTCTTGTTTATTGAGACTGAAACCATTTGCCATTATCAGTAACGTAGTTAACCAGTTCGAGGCACCGACCTCCTGCGCTATAGCTACCTTTTTATCAAATTCTCTGGTACTTGCTGCATCAGTTGCTGCAATTTATAACTTTGGCCGAGCTGTCGTTCTGTCATAATGGACCTTCGAATCTTGTTTACTTCACTGGTATCCACCTCCCCTGTTGCATTCTGAGCTAACATGTGGTCCGTGAGGGCTGCCGTGAGCTTATCTGTGTTTTGATGTTCGTTGGCAGCAATCTCCTCTGGTTTGGTCAATGACATTCCTCCCAGTCATGGTGGTAGTGCAAGGAGTGATCTTTCTGCTGGGGCTAAGTGAGGGTGTTTCAATGATTTGGGAATGAAATTGACGCAGATAGCTTCTTCCAGAGGGTGGAGGAGGGGTCCGATATCAGGGATAGTGCGCATAAGGTAGTTCCAGCGATGCTTGACTCCATGGGTGGATGCCGCAAAAGCCGCATGTGGCTCTGTGTTAACAATATCAGACAGAGCTTGGATTTCCCTAACCCACTCCTTCACCTTTCCTGTTACATACAAGGTCTTGAAATCCGTCGTGCATATTACTGCGCCTAGGTGTCTTTGGCCATCCTTTGTTATTTGACCTCACTTCCACCGACACCTCCATTGCCCGTTCATAATGTTCTGGCTTCACAATGAGGAAGGACTTGCTGGCGTTTGGATGGTACCCTATTTGTGGACCTCTTGATGTTACCAGGTCCCACCACTTTTTGATGTCCTCCACTTTTCCTGCTCCTGTTAAGTCATCAGCGTATGCCACTTGCATGACCTCGGTTGCTTTAAATTTTAATGTGTGTTGGAGCACGGATAGTCTTATTGCGTACATTGCCATTGCAATAGGATCCCCCTGCGTTGTTCCTTCGGTTGATTACATGATGGTATCACCGCTTAGAGCCTTGTTGTTTACTATATAGAACATAAGAACATAAGAACATAAGAATGGAGGAAACTGCAGCGGGCCTATTGGCCCATACTGGGCAGTCCCGTTTACACCCAACCCCTATTGCTCATATAAGCATCCAACCTATGTTTGAAGCTATTCAGCGTATTCGAGTCAATGGTGATATTTGGCAACTTGCTCCACTCATCCACTACTCTGTTTCCAAACCAGTGTTTACCTAAATCTAAATTTGTCTAATTTAAAACCATTGTTACGAGTTCGCTCCTGGTTGGATAGTTTGAGTACCTTTGTAATGTCCCCTTTGTTTAGCCCTGACTTCCACTTATACACCTCTATCAGGTCGCCCCTCGCTCTACGTCTCTCGAGGGAGTGCAAATTAAGATGCTTTAACCTGTCTCTATACTCAAGGTTCCTAATGCCCGGGATTAGTCTTGTCATTCTCCTCTGAATTCTTTCCAATGATTCTATATCCATTCTGTAATACGGTGACCAGAACTGAACTGCGTAATCCAGGTGTGGTCTCACAAGAGCAAGATACAGTTTTAGGATGACCTCGCTAGTCTTGTAACTAACACTCCTTTGTATGAACCCAAGTACTTTATTAGCCTTGTTACAAGCAAAAACACATTGTTTACTTGGCTTAAGGTTCCTACTTATCATTACTCCTAAATCTCTCTCGCAGTCGGATTTCTCTATGGTATCGTTGTTCTTCCGGTATCTGGTTTCCCTGTTTACATCTCCTATACTGAGTACTTTACATTTGTTCACGTTGAATTTCATCTGCCATTTTTCAGAACATTCGAAAAATTTGTTTAGATCTTCCTGTAGTTTTGATGAGTCCTCGTCAGATTAAATAACACGTCCTATTTTAGTGTCATCAGCAAATTTACTTATGTTGCTGTTTATGCCGATATCTATGTCGTTTATGTATAGAGGTCTGATGCATTCCTATAGGTGTTTTCAACAAACATTGCAAAGCTTGGACAATTGATCTTGATGTTGTGCAGTGCGGCCTTGCGGTTAAGTATGTTGAATGCATTTGAAGGGTCCACCATGAGAACGGCCTCACAATCACGCTGCTCAAATATCGTTCTCATGGCGTGAATGGCAGCTTTCCCTCCAGCCTGGTGGCCAGCACAAACTTGCAGGTTCCCTGCTGCTGCCCTGACATCATCCTTTACCACCTCCATTATGCATTTTCCAATGATCCGCCTCAGCACTTCCCCCACCCCTATAGGCCTACATCCTGGATTCTTATCCAGGGGAATGAGGCGGCAGGCCGTCAGAGCATGGAGGTGTTGGCAGCACGAGGTTGCTAGCATTCTTCCAAGGGTGGCAATGACAGTGCAGAGATCACTTGCTACGGAGCCAAACTTGTAAGTGCTGAGGATGACTCTCCAACCGTTTGCATCCAGACCCTGAAGTGTAACATCACCATTTGTATTATATAAACATTTACCCAAATGTGTAATACCAAATTATTCACCAAGTTATTCAACTGTGCCTCAGCTGTTGACGTTATGCATGGCTGAAGTTGCAGTTCTTTCGGGGAGCGAGAGAAGGCAGGCTGAGGACAGCACATGTTAGCATAAGATATCTGACGTGTTTCCTTTCTCACACTCTCGTGGCCTGGTCCTCCCTCTCCCTCTCTTGGTCAGAGAGATCATACTCATATTTTTTTTACCCAGAGAACACATCACTTACGCGTTCTCCTGTGTACGCACATTAAGACATTTCCCCCAGTCGAGATGGTATAATATATTCTCAACTGAACTAAGGACCTGTGGAAATATATTTTCTACTTAAAGAAAAACCAACTAAGTGTTTACATCAGCCGTGCCACTTATTAATTCCAGAACTAATATATATATATATATATATATATATATATATATATATATATATATATATATATATATATATATATATATATATATATATATGTATATATATATATATATATATATATATATATATATATATATATATATATATATATATATATATATGAACTACTACCATGAACTATCACAATGAACTACTACCATGAACTACTACCATGAACTACTACCATGAACTACTAACATGAACTACTAACATGAAGTGCCATCATGAACTACTACCATGAACTACTACCATGAACTACTACCATGAACTACTAACATGAACTGCCATCATGAACTACTACCATTAACTACTACCATGAACTACTACCATGAACTATCACAATGAACTACTACCATGAACTGCCATCATGAACTACTACCATGAACTACTACCATGAACTACTAACATGAATCTGCCATCATGAACTACTACCATGAACTACTAACATGAACTGCCATCATGAACTACTACCATGAACAACCATGAACTACTAACATGAACTGCCATCATGAACTACTACCATGAACTACTACCATGAACTACTAACATGAACTGCCATCATGAACTACTACCATGAACTACTACCATGATCTACTAACATGAACTGTCACAATGAACAACTACCATGAATTACCACCATGAAACACTACCATGAAGTACCACCATGAACTACTACCATGAACTGCCATCATGAACTACTAACATGAACTGCCATCATCAACTACTACCATGAACTACAAACATGAACTGCCATCATGAACTACTACCATGAACTACTAACATGAACTGTCACAATGAACTACTACCATGAACTACTACCATGAACTGTCACAATGAACTACTACCATTAACTACCACTATGAACTACTACCATGAACTACCACCATGAACTACTACCATGAACTGCCATCATGAACTACTAACATGAACTGCCATCATGAACTACTACCATGAACTACTAACATGAACTGCCATCATGAACTACTACCATGAACTATTACCATGAACTGCTAACATGAACTGTCACAATGAACTACTACCATGAACTACTAACATGAACTGCCATCATGAACTACTACAATGAACTGCTAACATAAACTGTCAAAATGAACTACTACCATGAACTACCACCATGAACTACTAACATGAACTGCCATCATGAACTACTACCATGAACTACTAACATGAACTGCCATCATGAACTACTACCATGAACTACTAACATGAACTGCCATCATGAACTACTACCATGAACTACTACCATGAACTACTAACATGAACTGTCACAATGAACTACTACCATGAACTACCACCATGAACTACCACCATGAACTACCACCATGAACTACTAACATGAACTGTCACAATGAACTACTACCATGAACTACCACCATGAACTACTACCACGAACTACCACCATGAACTACTAACATGAAATACCACCATGAACTACTACCATGAACCACTACCATGAACTACCACCATGAACAACTACCATGAACCACTACCATGAACTACTACCATGAACTACTAAAATAAACTACGACCATGAACTACCACCATGAACTACTACCATGAACTACCATCATGAACTACAACCATGAACTACTACCATGATCTGTCACAATGAACTACTACCATGAACTGCCACAATGAACTACTACCATGAACTACCACCATGAACTACGAACATGAGCTGCCATCATTAACTACTAACATGAACTGCCATCATGAACTACTACCATGAACTGTCACAATGAACTACTACCAAGAACTTCCACTATGAACTACTACCATGAACTACCACCATGAACTACTACCATGAACTGCCATCATGAACTACTAACTTGAACTGCCATAATGAACTACTACCATGAACTACTAACATGAACTGCCATCATGAACTACTACCATGAACTACTACCATGAACTGCTAACATGAACTGTCACAATGAACTACTAACATGAACTGCCATCATGAACTACTACCATGAACTACTACCATGAACTGCTAACATGAACTGTCAAAATGAACTACTACCATGAACTACTAACATGAACTGCCATCATGAACTACTACCATGAACTACTAACAAGAACTACCACCATGAACTACCACCTTGAACTACTACCATGAACTACTAACATGAACTACTACCATGAACTACTACCATGAACTACTAACAAGAACTACCACCATGAACTACCACCTTGAACTACTTCCATGAACTACTACCATGAAGTACTAACATGAACTACTACCATGAGCTACCACCATGAACTACTACCATGAACTACGACCATGAACTACGACCATGAACTGCTACTATGAACTACTACCATGAACTACCACCATGAACTACTACCATGAACTACGACCATGAACAACTACCATGAACTACTACCATGAACTACTACCGTGAACATTACCATGAACTACAACCATTAACTACTACCATGAACTACTACCGTGAACTACCATCATGAACTACTAACATGAACTACTACCATGAACTACTACCGTGAACTACCATCATGAACTACTAACATGAACTACTACCATGAACTACTAACAAGAACTACCACCATGAACTACCACCATGAGCTGCTACCATGAACTACAAACATGAACTACTATCATGAACTGTCATCATGAACTATCACCATGAACTACTACCATGAACTACCACCATGAAATATTACTATGAACTACCACTCTGAACTACTACCATAACTACAACCATAAACTACCACCATGAACTTCTACCATGAACTACTACCATTAACTGCTACCATGAACTACTACCATGAACTGTCATCATGAACTACCACCATGAACTACTACCATGAACTACCACCATGAACTGATACCATGAACTACTAAGCTGAACTACTACCATGAACTACCACCATGAACTACCACCATGAACTACCACCATGAAATATTACTATGAACTACCGCTCTGGACTACTACCATAACTACATCCATAAACTACCACCATGAACTTCTACCATGAACTACTACCATTAACTACTACCATGAACAACTACCATGAACTACTACTATGAACTACTACCATGAACTACCACCATGAACTACTAACATGAACTACTACCATGAACTACTAACAAGAACTACCATCATGAACTACCACCATGAACTGCTACCATGAAGTACTAACATGAACTACTACCATGAACTGTCATCATGAACTACCACCATGAAATATTACTGTGAACTACCACCATGAAATATTACTATGAACTACCACTCTGAACTACTACCATAAACTACCACCATGAACTTCTACCATGAACTACTACCATTAACTACTACCATGAACTACTACCATGAACTACTACCATGAACAACTACCATGAACTACCACCATGAACTACTAACATGAACTACTACCATGAACTACTAACAAGAACTACCATCATGAACTACCACCATGAACTGCTACCATGAAGTACTAACATGAACTACTACAATGAACTGTCATCATGAACTACCACCATGAAATATTACTGTGAACTACCACCATGAAATATTACTATGAACTACCACTCTGAACTACTACCATAAACTGCCACCATGAATATCTACCATGAACTACTACCATGAACTATCACCACGAACTACCACCGTGAACTGCTACCATGAAATACTAACATGAACTACTACCATGAACTACCACCATGCTCTACCACTATCACCACTATACACTACCATCAACTTCTACCATGCATTACCCCCATCACCACCATACACTGCCACCATCACCACCAAAAACTACTACCATGCACTACCACCATCACCACCAAAAACTACTACCATGCACTACCACCATCACCACCAAAAACTACTACCATACACTGCTACCATCACCACCATAAACTGCTACCATGCACTACCACCATCAACCACCATACACTGCCACCATCACCACCATAAACTACTACCATGCACTACCACCATCACCACCATACATTGCCACCATCACCACCATAAACTACTACCATGCACTACCACCATCACCACCATAAACTACCACCATACACTGCCACCATCACCACCATAAACTACTACCATGCACTACCACCATCACCACCATAAACTACCACCATACACTGCTACCATCACCACCATAAACTACTACCATGCACTACCACCATCACCACCATACATTGCCACCATCACCACCATAAACTACTACCATGCACTACCACCATCACCACCATGAACTACCACCATGCACTGCCACCATCACCACCATAAACTACTACCATGCACTGCCACCATCACCACCATAAACTACTACCATGCATTATCACCATCACCACCATACACTGCCACCATCACCACCATAAACTACTACCATGCACTGCCACCATCACCACCATAAACTACTACCATGCACTACCACCATCACCACCATACACTGCCACCATAAACTACTACCATGCACTACCACCATCACCACCATAAACTACCACCATACACTGCCACCATCACCACCATAAACTACTACCATGCACCACCACCATCACCACCATAAACTACTACCATGCACTGCCACCATCACCACCATAAACTACTACCATGCAATTGCACTACCACCATCACCACCAAAAACTACTACCATGCACTACCACCATCACCACCATGCACTACCACCATCACCACCAAACACTACTACCATGCACTGCCACCATCACCACCAAAAACTACTACCATGCACTGCCACCATCACCACCATAAACTACTTCCATGCACTACCACCATCACCACCATGCACTACCACCATCACCACCAAAAACTACTACCATGCACTACCACCATCACCACCATGCACTACCACCATCACCACCAAAAACTACTACCATGCACTACCACCATCACCACCATGCACTACCACCATCACCATCATAATCTACTACCATGCACTACCCCCATCACCACCATAATCTACTCCCATGCACTACCACCATCACCACCATGCACTACCACCATCACCACCAAAAACTACTATCATGCACTGCCACCATCACCACCATAAACTACTACCATGCACTACCACCATCACCACCATGCACTACCACCTTCACCACCAAAAACTACTACCATGCACTGCCACCATCACCACCAAAAACTACTACCATGCACTACCACCATCACCACCAAAAACTACTACCATGCACTACCACCATCACCACCATGCACTACCACCATCACCACCAAAAACTACTACCATGCACTACCACCATCACCACCATGCACTACCACCATCACCACCAAAAACTACTACCATGCACTACCACCATCACCACCATAATCTACTACCATGCACTACCACCATCACCACCATAATCTACTACCATGCACTACCACCATCACCATCATACACTGCCACCATCACCACCATAAACTACTACCATGCACTACCACCATCACCACCAAAAACTACTACCATGCACTGCCACCATCACCACCATAAACTACTACCATGCACTACCACCATCACCACCATACACTACCACCATCACCACCATGCACTACCACCATCACCACCATAAACTACTACCATGCACTACTAACATATCAACGGTTGTGATAATGGTGATGGTTGTTGCAATTGTTGTTGTCGATAATGATTATTAAATTTTTCAATTTAATGGTGATTATTATTATTATTATTATTATTATTATTATTATTATTGTTTTTGTTGTTAAATTTATTAATAATATTTTAATTAATATTATTATTTTTTAATTATTATTATTATATTAACTTTAATCACAACCTTTTCATTCTTTATCAGTATTAGCAAAACTGTTCCTTCACCAATACTTTAATTATTAGTTTTAGTTTAAATCTTTAACATTAACAAGAGTGTGGACACAAACTCTCATCCGAGGAAACTTATAAAAAGTTCCCAAGTGAAATCTTGCGAGGGAGACTGGCGGCAGCTGCCGCTCCATTTTACCGACTCGCTCGAAGGCTTTAATTGAAATCGTTCGACTCCTGCGTTCCGTATCCTCAACATTAGTACCAGAATGTTACGTCATCGAACTAGGGATCTAGGAACCTATCTACTGTACTGTACTTACGTGATGGTTTCACTATACGATCTCGACTTTATTTGGGAATATGTAACCATCGTGATGTAACTTGAGTGAGAACGCACCAATTACGAGGGAAATACACTGTACAAAACTTTGTCCAGAAGTGACTGACACACCTCATGTTACTTGTGAGACGACAGCCAGTGAAGTGAGGTCCTGCACTCTTGGAAACACCCATTTCCAACCTTTTCAACTCAGTAACTACATTTTTATCTGAAGATTTATTTTCTTGTTCAGGTTTAGGTTAACGAGGTGGAGGTAACACCTAAAAGAGTTTATCATGTCAAGGTAGCACTGTCACCTCCTCCATAATGGAAGTCGTAATTAACTTCCCTATAGTGAGCGGGATCGAGTGTCAATCAGGGTTGTGTTATGGTGGTGGTCGGCCAGAGTCTAGACCTCATCACCCAGCGTAACTCTTTCTCCTTGATAACTTTCCTTCCTGATATACAGTATAACGGCAGCCTAAGAGGATCCCCGACTGAATCCACGAGATAATATAATTGCCAACAAAAACACGCACTAATATACTCCGTCACACTAGCTTTACAACCAGAGCCTAGAGCAGATTTTATCAATGAAGCTGAATGGCTGGCAGAATGAGGTGCAATGGGTTAATCTAGCGCCCTTCATTATTTAATTTATTTCCTTTATATTCTCCAATTACCAGTAATATTTAAAAAAATAAGTTTTGGTGTAAAATGATACCCAAAGTCGGGAGATAAAAATCACCTTGTGAAATAGTGATAACGTAGATAACTTCTTGTGAAAAATAGCGGCGTTTGTTGCTATTTCACCATCCCAGAGAATATTCACCCAGCGTGACTCGACCAATCATGAGCGTCCTTTGATTTGGCCCAGTTACATGCTGGGGGTGAACAGAGTACCGGTGGTCACAACACGAGGAAGTATGAGAGGTGCTGAGAGAAGGACGGACTTAAGACTAGACTGTGGATGCAGGAAGCCTTCAGTTAGTTAGGTTGATGTACAGTATATATATATATATATATATATATATATATATATATATATCTTGATATATATATATATATATATATATATATATATATATATATATATATATATATATATATATATATACATATATAATCATCGCTGCTCTTAAAATAATCCTAAATGTTATAGATTTTAATTATATGACATTGAAAGAAGTTAGGTTAGATTTGACGTATCACCCGAAGATTAGCCCCAGCTTTTTTCACATAGTTTAGTTCTACCAATCTAACTTAACTTAACCTAGATAAATATATCTGCCTATCCACCCATCTCACTTTACTGGTTAGTGTACTGTACAAGGAAGGAATGCCGTCCATCACTCCGGCCAGGAATAAAAACTTGGACCATTGGCTTACGAAGCGAGCGCTCGGTCCTGCCAATGAGGACACTGTTAACTGGAAGTAGTAATAGTTTGATGAACGAGTGTGAAGGTTGAGTCTCTCTGGGTGTCTTAAGATGGGAAGAAGTTCAGGGAAATCTTCAAAGTTAAGGGAAAGGAGAACTATTAAGGTCAGAAAGATCATTTGAAACGCCCAGGCAAGGCTAAAGGTTCTCTAATCTCACGTCGAAACTGTCTCCCAAATGAAGGTGAGAGAACACAACCCTGTGTATCACTTCAGCTGGCACACAGAGGGTGGCTCATCCTCCCTTCGGCGTCCCAGGTCTGGTATAAAACTAAAGACAAACGAAACTGTCGCATCAATGACTGTCAGAAACCTTGGGTAGGTGTTGTGTGGCTTCAGAGAGGACAGCAGGTGGTCGCCAGGTAAATGCCCAACCCAGCACAACATCTCCAAGATCTTGTGGTGGTCTTGAAGGCATTTATCTCACTCTCCACAGAAAATGGAAAGCGTGAGCCCGAAAAAACGAGAGGTTGGCTGTGTAAAGGAAAAGGTGCGCGTGATGGTTGATAATGTGAACAGTGGGTGGTAGCTCTCTCTTTCTCTTTCTCTCTCTCTCTCTCTCTTCCCCAACAGTAAAAAAGAGAAAGGGATAGTAAGGGTAATGGGGGAGATGGGAAGGACGGAAGGAAGGAATGAGAGAAAGATCGGGGAGGAAGGGAAAGTGGGAGAGAAGTTTGGGGTGGGAATAGAGGAAAGGGGCGTGGGGAGAGTGAAGGAGGAGGAGATAGGAGGGAGAGGGGAGGGGCGGGAAAGGAGGGAAGAGGCAAGGAAGGAGAAAAAATGGGGAGAGGGGGAGGGAGGGAAGGGAGAGGCGAGGAGGGAGGTAAAGAAAAGAAAATCCCACGCACTTAAACTCACATACCGTGACCACCCCCCTCCACACCCTCCCCTCCACATCCTCCCCTCCTCCTCCACACCACACCCTCCCTCCACCTTCTCTCCACCCTCACCTGAACACCACCTCTTCAACCCCCACCCCTCCCCTCCCTCCACCTTTCCGCCATCCCCTCCTTCACCTGAATACCAGTTCTTCCCTTCCACACCCTCCCCTCCACATCCTCCCCTCCACCTCCACACCGCACCCTTCCTCCACCTTCCCTCCACCCTCACCTGAACACCACGTCTTTCCCTCCACGCCCTCCCCACCCTCTCTCCACCTTCCCTCCACCCTCACCTGAACACCACGTCTTTCTCTCCACTCCCTCCCCACCCTCTCTCCACCTTCCCTCCACCCTCACCTGAACACCACGTCTTTCCCTCCACTCCCTCCCCACCCTTCTACCCCTTCCCTCCATCCTCACCTGAACACCCCCTCCATCCTCCGTCCCTCTCCACTCCCACATTTCCTCCTATATCATTACCCCCTCCCCCTCCACCCCTCCACCCCCCCCCCCCCCCCCCCGTGCCTTGAACACCTGAACGACTAAATTGTGGACATTACAAACACATTTTTAGAGCGTTGTACAGACCTTGCAGCGCTTAATGAGCCCCTTAAAGAATTGTACTAAATATTTGAGAACTTTGAGCGATTACTGAGCATTTTAAAGCGATAATTAGAGCTACGAAGAACTTTTTAGAATATTTGATAGAACTTTATTTTTCTTAAACACTCGCTTCTTCCCTTCTTCACCCCTCCCTCTCTCCTCCCCTAGTGGTAGAGACGGGGGAGGGGAGGGGAGGGGAGGGGAGGGGAGGGGAGGGGGGGTTGGTGATGTTGTGTGGAAATTGACGATATTATGTGGGAAGCGTCAGTGTCAAGGAAAGAATTAAGAATACCAAGAAAAAACCCATTGACTCATTCCCCACCCACCCACCCACTCACAAACCCACTTACCCACTCACAAACCCACTCACCCACTCACAAACCCACTCAACCACCCACCCACCTAACCATCCACCCACCTAGGCACACCCACCCACCCACCCATATCCACCCAGCTACCCACAATCATCCATACCCCTTCAATCATACACACCCATTCACTCCCACCCAGTTACCCACACCCACTTATTTCCATCTAGCCACACCTACCCATTAACTCGATCCCACCCACCAACCTATTCCTAGCTACCTACCTATCCCCACCTCATCCACAAACCCATCCACCCACCACATCACCTGCTAATCCATCCATCCACCCACCACATTACCCACCAAACACATCACCCACTCCCACCCTCACCCACCAAGTTATAAAAAAAAAACAGTAATAAGAATTAACTTGGAACAAACATATGCAAGAGTCATTTCACCAGAGAGTCTCGCTTCACTTCTGCTTTATATTTCACCACTGTAGTCATCGAGAGGTTTATACAAAGAGAGGCTCCAATTAATTCCTCAGAGGTCTTTTTCCCCCGTGTCCTACTACCATGTCCCGTGTCCTACTACCATGTCCAGTGTCCTACTACCATGTCCAGTGTCCTACTACCATGTCCAGTGTCCGACTACCATGTCCAGTGTCCTACTGCCATGTCCAGTGTCCTACCACCATGTCCAGTATCCTACTACCAAGTCCCGTGTCCTACTACCATGTCCAGTGTCCTACTACCATGTCCAGTGTCCGACTACCATTTCCCGTGTCCTACTACCATGTCCCGTGTCCTACTACCATGTCCCGTGTCGTACTACTATGTCCCGTTTCCTACTACCATGTCCCGTGCCCGAAATAGGTAAACATTGGTTTGGAAATAGAGTAGTGGACGAGTAGAACAAGTTACCAAATATCAGCATTAACTCGAATTCGCTGAATAGCTTCAAACATCGGTTGGATGGATATAAGAGCGATAGGGGTTGAGTGTAAATGGAACTGCTCAGTATGGGCCAATAGGCCAGCTGCAGTTTCCTCCATTCTTATGTTCTTATGTTCTTATGCATACAGTATACCTTGTCGTCAGAATTGAAGACAGGATTGTGTAATGGCTTCAGGGGAAGGGGAAGGTAAGGTTACAACTACACGGTTGGATAAAGAGGTTAGGTTAGGCTAAGCTAGGCTAGGCTAGGAGAGGTTAGGTTAGGTTAGGATGTCTAATCTTCAGGTGATCCGAATATTCTAAACAAAGCCAAGTATCGCTGAGAAAGGTAAAGATTAGACGAGGAAGAGCTTGCTTATAGTGTGTCGACCTGTCTATGTATGTTGTTGAGTGGCCGTTTGGATGCTCTCTCTAGTGTGTCTATGTGTAGAGGATAGATAGATAGATAGATAGATAGATAGATAGATAGATAGATAGATACGGGAATGGACAGAAAAGGGTGATTGACAAAGAGAATCAGAAAGATAGAAAGAGGCATCGATAAATAAACAGACAGACAGACAAACCAACATGCAAACAAAGAGAGAAAGACAAAGTATTAGTCAGAAAAGAAATAGGAAAGGAGAAAGACTAAGAGAAAGAAAGAGAAAAACATAGACCAAAAAGTGAGAGGACAGAAAGACAGAAAGCGAAAGAGAGATAAAAAGACAGAAGAAAAGAGAAACAAGAAATAAGAAAGACATAAAGACAAATTGGATGAGAGAGAGGGAGAGAAAGTAATTAACTTGAGTCTTAAATAGTTCACAAATAATAACTCAACATTTCCACTTCACTGAGAACGGAATATAATAATAATGCTAAGACCTATAATGCTTAATGCAAAGGTGCAGGTACTATACTCCAGACGGAAACATGGTGTCTCCTGCTGCCCCTATTGTGAGTGTGTCTGTCCATCCGTCAACACAACTCGTCTCGGGAACAGAGTTAGGTCCTCTTGTGACTAGCTTGTGGCGAGGCGGGGCACTGACAATCTCGCTCACACTAAACACCCGTCAGTACATGCCGGCTGTACACTAAAGACCAGTTAGTACACGCCGGCTGTACACTAAAGACCCGTTAGTACACGCCGGCTGTACACTAAAGACCCGTTAGTACACGCTGGCTGTACACTAAAGACCCGTTAGTGCACGCCGGCTGTACACTAAAGACCCATTAATACACGCCGGCTGTACACTAAAGACCCGTTAGTACACGCCGGCTGTACACTAAAGACCCATTAATACACGCCGACTGCATGTGCACTAAAGACCCGCTAGTACACGCCGGCTATGTACTGTAGACCCGTTAGTACACGCCGGCTGTACAATAAACACCCGTTAGTACACGCCGGCTGTAACTAAAGACCCGTTAGTACACGCCGGCTGTACAATAAAGACCCGTTGGTACACGCCGACTGTACACTGAAGACCCGTTAGTACACACCGGCTGTACAATAAAGACCCGTTAGGACACACGCCGGCCGTACACTAAAGACCCGTTAGTACACGCCGGCTATGCACTAAAGACCCGTTAGTACACGCCGACTGTACACTAAAGACCCGGCTGTACAATAAAGACCCATTAGGACACACGCCGGCTGTACACTAAAGACCCGTAAGTACACGCCGGCTGTACACTAAAGAGCCGTTAGTACACGCCGACTGTACACTAAAGACCCGTTAGTACACGCCAGCTGTACAATAAAGACCCGACTGTACAAAAAAGACCCATTAGTACACGCCGGCTGTGCACTAAGTAGACCAACTGGGTATTTATATGAGAAATAATACGTGGTTTCTGTATGATTATTATGGTAAATTATTTCACGTTTCTTAATGTGAGTCGACACACACACACACACACTCACACACACACACACACACACACACACACACACACACACACACACACACTCGAATTACAACTTGAGTGAGAATGATTAAACCTTTGGGGGGAAATAAGATAAATATTTGTTATGTTTTTAGAATATAATTATTTGTATCCTGAGCTACGATTTCCTTAAGAAAAGATAAGTATAAAAGGCCTATCTATACACATAATGAATCACCTCAGTTTTGACTTTAGTTTTGTTAGGAAGGAATAAATATCAAAAGTAATTTATGTTAAGAATACTGACTCTACTAATTTAACTTCGGTTTACTGAAGAAATAATAAATACAAAAGCCTTGCATGTTGAGGATACTGAAATAACTTTTAAGTTTAGTAGAGGATACTTAAGACTGCCACGGCCAATAACAGACAAGGAAGAGTATCGCCCCTTTTAACCCTTCATTGCTCAGGTGATCACGGAGGGTAGCCGAGCGGAACTGATCAACAGCTGACTAACTTAAAAATCACAAGCGTTTTTCTGGACTAAGTTCAAGTAAGTCAGTCCCCTCCCTCCTTCCCTCCCTACCGTACCAAAACTGGGAAAACGGCGCCTCAGTTATTTTACAATGGTGGTCACGAGGGCTATGTCCACATTGTGTTACTGAATATTGTGATCACGACGTTTTAAGCACACAACGATGGTCAAGAATCGTCTGCTTTAACCCATGTCCGGGAGACTACAACGTTAAAACATTTACAACGGCACAAGACGCCAAAGCACATTACCTAACCTGACAATCTTACCGTACTTTGATTAGATTTTAGCGGCGTAGCTTAGCTGATCCGGATCTGTTGCATCGCTTGCACGAACCTCAACAAAAGCGCCCTCTCGCCAAGTAAACATCAATAATGTTATCGTTGTGAATTATCATTAGAATTTGCTCTCATAATCCTCGTCGGCTTTTTCCACAGGATTCCCACATAGATCACCTGAAGATTAACCACCCTAAGTCAAGCTAACCTTCAGGTGAAATAATTTGGGGACGAATCTTCTGGTGAAGCCCGTGCATTATTATTATTATTAGTAGTAGTAGTAGCGAAGTGGAAGGCATCAGGTTCCAGGGAGCCTATATCCCTCCTAATGCTGTCCTGTTCGAGAAAATAACAGGAGGGATGGAGTGGAAAAAAAGCACTGAAAACTCAGGGAGGTGCTGGCCCTTCAGGCCTGGATGCAAATGGTTGGAGAGTCATCCTCAGCACGAACAAGTTTGGTGCCGTAGCAAGTGATCTCTGCAATGCCATCGCCGCCCTTGCAAGAAAGCTAGCAACCTCGTGCTGCCACCACCTCCACGCTCTGACGGCCTACCGCCTCATTCCCCTGGATAAAAATCCAGGATGTAGGCCTATAGGGGCGGGGAAGTACTGAGGCGGATCATCGGAAAATGCACAATGGAGGTGGTAAATGATGCTGTCAGGGCAGTTGCAGGGAACCTGCAAGCATGTGCTGGCCACCAGGCTGGAGGGGAAGCTGCCGTTCACGCCATGAGAAAGGTATTTGAGCAGCGTGATTGTGAGGCAGTACTTCTGGTCGACGCTTCCAACGCATTCAACATACTCAACCGCAAGGCTACACTGCACAACATCAAGATCAAGCGTCCAAGCTTAGCAATGTATGTTGAAAACACCTATAGGAACCCATCAGACCTCCTATTAACAAGCTTGAAGGCCCTAAGAGAAGATACCATCATACAGTCAACTGAGGGAACAATGCAGGGGGACCCTGTCGCCATGGAAATGTACTCACTAGGCCTGTCTGTGCTCCAACACACAATAAAATATGAAACAACCGAGGTCATGCAAGTGGCATACGCTGATGACTTAACAGGAGCAGGAAAAGTGGAGGACATCAAAAAGTGGTGGGACCTGGTAACATCACGAGGTCCACAAATAGGGTACCATCCAAACGCCAGCAAGTCCTTCCTCATTGTGAAGCCAGGACACTATGAACGGGCAATGGAGGTGTTCGGTGGAGGTGAGGTCAAAATAACAAAGGATGGCAAAAGACATCTAGGTGCGGTAATTGGCACAAAGGACTTCAAGACCGAGTACGTAACGGGAAAGGTGAATGAATGGGTGGAGGAAATCCAAGCTCTGTCTGATATTGCTAAAACAGAACCACATGCGGCTTTTGCGGCATTCACCCATGGAGTCCAGCATCGCTGGAACTACGTGATGCGCACTATCCTTGATATTGGACCCCTCCTCCACCCTCTGGAAGAAGCCATCAAGGTCGCTTTTATCCCAACACAAGTGAAAAACCACCATTTAACCCCAACAGAAAGGTCACTCCTTGCCCTACCACCAAGACTAGGAGGAATGAGATTGACTAATCCAGTGGAGCTTGCCGATACAAAACATCAGAACTCAGTCAATCTCACGGCAGCTCTCACTGACCACATAATATATCAGAATGCAGCAAGTCAGGTGGATACCAACTAATTAAATAAGCTTCGACGGTCCATTACGACAGAGCGGCAGCACACCCAAAGTGATAAACTGCAACAACTGTTGCAGCAATTGCCAGAGAACTTGAAAAGAAAAGTAGCTATAGCGCAGGTGGTGGGCGCCTCGAACTGGTTAACAACGTTACCGATAACGGCAAAACGCTTCATCCTTAATAAACAAGAATTCACAGATGCTATTGCTCTAAGGTACGGTAGGCCAGTAGAAGGTTTGCCCTCCCAATGCGTGTGCGGCTCATCTTATGACATCGACCACGCCATGGTGTGCAAGAAAGGGGGCTTCGTATGCATGAGGTATGACGAGGTAAGGGATCTAACAGGAAATCTACCGAGGGAAATCTGCCACGACGTCATAGTGGAACCGCCCCTCCTTCCATTGGACGGTGAGAACCTCCGTCACAGGACTTCAAACACATCCAACGAAGCCCGTGTGGACATCAGTACTCGAGGATTCTGGACGCTGGGACAGCGAGCCTTCCTTGACATAAGGATTTTTGATCCCATGGCCGCATGTCACCGTAACCTAGCTCTCGATGCTGCACACAGGAGGAACGAGAACGATCAGATTAGGGGATACGGGGAGAGAATTTAGTTCGTCGATCAGGGCAGCTTTACTCCTCTGGTGTTCACAACCTCTGGCGGATTGGGACCAAGTGCAAGATGCTTCTACGCCAGACTCGCAGAGGTGTTACCTGAACGGAAGCAGCAGCCCGGAAGTTATGTTACAGCCTGGTTGAGATGTCGACTGTCCTTCTCTCTGCTTAGGTCTGCATTGCTTTGCCTCAGGGGAACGAGAGCATCGGCCCGAAAGCCGACAACAGTCGCAGATATCGACTTTGAGGCAACAGTCACTGAATGCGGCATAGATCTGCGGCTCAACTAAGTCAACACAGCTAGGGTAGCTACTTATGTATTAGGATATTTAATTTTAAGGTAATAAAATGTCGGCGACGGTGTGGCTGTTGGGGGAGGCTGGAGGCCACGTTTTTTGAAGAAAAAAAAAGTAGTAGTAGGAGTAGTAGTAGTATTTTTTTCATTCACTACGACTCAACAGTAACTACAGGTGTTCTCTTAACTACTCGCACAGAGAAAAGACGTTACATATGAACATTAGAGAGTCTGAGATTTCTTACGGGAGTTCACAAAGGTTCACATCAGAATCATTGTTCATAACCTTAGACTTCCTTATGTTTCTTGCGGAGACTCTACCTTAACTTATAACCACTGCAATGCGATGAAATTAAGATGCAGAATATTATCCATGAAATTTGTTTACCTAATTTAATATTTTAAATCACTACATATAACACCACCCATCATCACTACATATAACATCATCCATCATCACTACATATAACACCATCCATCATCACTACATATAACACCATCCATCATCACTACAGATCGGTAAAGTAGTTTCCGAGATTCTCGTGTGAACACAAACAAAAACACACACACACAAACAAACAGACATACTTTTTTGTTTTATATAAATAGATATATGTATTTTTTTCTCTTAAACTAAGTTAACTGGCATGTTTAAGTTAGTCAGCGTGATTTTTTTTTTTTTTTATTCCTAAGTCTTGGTTACGAGGTATTATTTTAGTGCGAACCTTTGTGACTCACCTCAGCGTTGTGGGTGACGTCTTAGTTTGGTGGCTGCTCAGGACGGGCGGACTGTCAGGCAGCAGGAGCTATGGCGGGCAGTGTTACACGGGTTGGGTTGCGAATTCAATACTTCCATCCATCCCTTCCAGTGTGTTATCTAGGTGAAACCTCAGTGTTGTCATCTTTGCAGAAAAGTCACCCCATGGTGTAGAGCGAATTTTTAGATTCCCATCGACAACATTTGGATTTGGATTTCAATGAATTTTAGCGATTTTGTAATGACCTTATCATGTTGGGGCGACAACTGAGTTAGTTTTAACAAAATTCGGGCGAGTTATAGGATGACCTTAAGGGAAATATCGCCAGTTTCAACAACCCTTTCAACATCTTTTGGGTTGTGAGAAATGACCCCTCCGACCTCAACATCCCCTCCTCCCCTTCCCCATGCAGGCCTCAAGACAACAGCACAAGCATGTTCATCACGACCAGCATCTGGTAGCCTCTCTCCCTGCCTCGTAGATATGATGTCTCTCTCTCTCTCATAATATATTTAGCGAGTTGTTATATCTCCCCCACAAATCATCTCATATTACTTGATCATAAAGTAGTTCCCTTCATCTGTACAGGTCACTATGAGGGTCACCTCCACGCTCTTACCTAACCTAACCTAACCTAACCTAACCTAACTAAACTAAAAACAACTTAAACACTTTTGGTACAGCATCAGGGACCAGCACTTAACGTGTCACAATACCCGGGTGTGTCACAGTACCCGGGTGTCACAGTACCCGGGTGTGTCACAGTACCCGGGTGTGTCACAGTACCCGGGTGCGTCACAATACCCGGGTGTGTCACAGTAACCGGGTGTGTCACAGTAACCGGGTGTGTCACAATACCCGGGTGTGTCACAATACCATGGTGTGTCACAGTACCCGGGTGTGTCACAATACCATGGTGTGTCACAATACCCGGGTGTGTCACAGTAACCGGGTGTGTCACAGTAACCGGGTGTGTCACAATACCCGGGTGTGTCACAATACCATGGTGTGTCACAGTACCCGGGTGTGTCACAGTAACCGGGTATGTCACAGTACCCGGGTGTGTCACAGTACCCGGGTGTGTCACAGTACCCGGGAATGTCACAGTACCCGGGTGTGTCACAGTACCCGGGTGTGTCACAGTACCCAGTTGTGTCACAATACCCGGGTATGTCACAGTACCATGGTGTGTGACAATACCCGTGTGTGTCACAGTACCCTTGTGTGTCACAGTAACCGGGTGTGTCACAATACCCGGGTGTGTCACAGTAACCGGGTGTGTCACAGAAACCGGGTGTGTCACAGTACCTGGGTGTGCCACAATACCCGTGTGTGTCACAGTACCCGGGTGTGTCACAGTACCTGGGTGAGTCGCAGTATCTGGGTGTGTCACAGTACCCGTGTGTGTCACAGTAACCGGGTGTGTCACAGTAACAGGGTGTGTCACAAGACCCGGGTGTGTCACAGTAATCGGGTGTGAGACAATACCGGGGTGTGTCACAGTACCCGGGTGTGTCCCAGTACCCGGGTGTGTCACAATACTCGGGTGTGTCACAGTACCATGGTGTGTCACAATACCCGTGTGTCTCACAGTAACCGGGTGTGTCACAGTACCCTTGTGTCTCACAGTAACCAGGTGTGTCACAGTAACCGGGTGTGTCACAATACCCGGGTTTGCCACAGTAACCGGGTGTGTCACAGAAACCGGGTGTGTCACAATACCTGGGTGTGTCACAATACCCGTGTGTGTCACAGTACCCGGGTGTGTCACAGTACCTGGGTGAGTCGCAGTATCTGGGTGTGTCACAGTACCCGTGCGTGTCACAGTAACCGGGTGTGTCACAGTAACAGGGTGTGTCACAAGACCCGGGTGTGTCACAGTAACCGGGTGTGAGACAATACCCGGATGTGTCAAAGAACCCGGGTGTGTCCCAGTACCCGGGTGTGTCACAATACTCGGGTGTGTTACAGTACCTGGTGTGTTACAATACCCGTGTGTCTCACAGTAACCGGGTGTCACAGTACCCTTGTGTGTCACAGTAACCGGGTGTGTCACAGTAACCGAGTGTGTCACAATACCCGGGTGTGTCACTGTAACCGGGTTTGTCACAGAAACCGGGTGTGTCACAGTACCTGGGTGTGTCACAATACCCGTGTGTGTCACAGTACCCGGGTGTGTCACAGTACCTGGGTGTGTCGCAGTATCTCGTTGTGTCACAGTACCCGTGTGTGTCACAGTAACCGGGTGTATCACAGTAACAGGGTGTGTCACAAGACCCGGGTGTGTCAGTAACCGGGTGTGAGACAATACCCGGGTGTGTCACAGTAACCGGGTGTGTCCCAGTACCCGGGTGTGTCACAATACCCGGGTGTGTCACAGTAACCGGGTGTGTCACAGTAACCGGGTGTGTCACAATACCCGGTTGTCTCACAGTAACCGGGTGTGTCACAGTAACCGCGTGTGTCCCAGTACCCGGGTGTGTCACAATACTCGGGTGTGTCACAGTACCATGGTGTGTCACAATACCCGTGTGTCTCACAGTAACCGGGTGTGTCACAGTACCCTTGTGTGTCACAGTAACCGGGTGTGTCACAGTAACCGGGTGTGTCACAATACCCGGGTGTGTCACTGTAACCGGGTTTGTCACAGAAACCGGGTTGTGTCACAGTACCTGGGTGTGTCGCAGTATCTGGTTGTGTCACAGTACCCGTGTGTGTCACAGTACCCGGGTGTGTCACAGTATCCTGGTGTGTCACAGTACCATGGTGTGTCACAGTACCCGGGTGTGTCACAGTACCATGGTGTGTCACAGTACGTGGGTGTGTCACAGTATCCGGGTGTGTCACAGTACCCGGGTGTGTCACAATACCCGGTTGTGTCACAGTACCCTGGTGTGTCACAGTATCCTGGTGTGTCACAGTACCATGGTGTGTCACAGTACCCGGGTGTGTCACAGTGCCATGGTGTGTCACAGTACCATGGTGTGTCACAGTACTCGGGTATGTCACAGTACGTGGGTGTGTCACAGTATCCGGGTGTGTCACAGTACCCGGGTGTGTCAGAGTACCCAGGTGTGTCACAGTACCATGGTGTGTCACAGTACCTGGGTGTGTCACAGTTCCATGGTGTGTCACAGCACCATGGTGTGTCACAGTACCATGGTGTGTCACAGTACCCGTGTGTGTCACAGTACCCGGGTGTGTCACAGTACCTGGCTGTGTCACAGTACCCGAGTGTGTCACAGTACCCGGGTGTGTCACAGTACCTGGGTGTGTCACAGTACCTGGGTGTGTCACAGTACCTAGGTGTGTCACAGTACCCGGGTTTGTCACAGTACCCGGTAGTGTCACAGTACCCGGGTGTGTCACAGTACCCGGGTGTCAAAGCAGTATGTGATTCTGTCACAGTACCAGGGTGTGTCTAAGTACCTGGGTGTTTCACAATACCTGGGTGTGTCACAGCAGTACCCGGATGTGTCACAGTACCCGGGTGTGTCACAGTACCATTGTGTGTCACAGTACCTGGGCGTGTCACAGTACCCGGGTGTGTCACTGTACCATGGTGTGTCACAGTACCCGGGTGTGTCACAGTACCTGGGTGTGTCACACCAAAGTATCATGCTATTAAGTGTGACGCAAGAAACATTCAAAAAGACAGTAAGGTCCAACACTTGAGCCTCGCCCGCACCTTCAATAAGTGAGTCAACAGCCGTAAATTATCAAGAAGGTAAAATATGATGGTGAGCTCATCTGTAACAAAATAAAGCGTAACACTTAATGATGTGCGTCCAGGACACTTACTGTTTGTGTTTACGATGGTGGTTCTTCTCCACCACCACCATAACCATTATCACCTCAACCTCCACCACCACCTCTACCACCACCACCACCACTACTAGTACTACTACTACTACTACCACCACCTCCACCACCACCACTACTACTACTACTACTACTACTACTACTACTACCACCACCACCACCACCATCACCTCTTCCACCGCCACCACCTCTACCACCACCACCATCACTACTACTAGTACTACTACTACTAGTACCACCACCTCCACCACCACCACCACCACCACTACTACTAGTACTACTACTACTACTACCACCACCTCCACCACCACCACTACTACTACTACTACTACTACTACTACCATTACCTCAACCTCCACCAACACCTCTCCCACCACCACCACCACCACCACTACTACTACTAGTACTACTACTACCACCTCCACCACCACCACTACTACTACTACTACTACTACTACTACCACCACCACCATCACCTCTTCCACCGCCACCACCTCTACCACCACCACCACCACTACTACTAGTACTACTACTGCTACTACCACCACCTCCACCACCACCACTACTACTACTACTACTACCACTACCACCACCATCACCTCGTCCACCACCACTACCACCTCTGCCACCACTACCACCACCACAACCACCTCTACCACCATCACCACCGCCACCTCCACCACCACCACTACTACTACTACTACTACTACTACCACTACCACCACCATCACCTCTTCCACCGCCACCACCACCACCTCTACCACCATCACCACCACCTCTACCACCATCACCACCACCTCTACCACCATCACCACCACCACCTCTACCACCACCACCACCACTACTACTAGTACTACTACTACTACTACCACCACCTCCACTACCACCACTACTACTACTACTACCACCACCATCACCTCTTCCACCGCCACCACCTCTACCACCACCACCACCACCTCTACCACCATCACCACCACCACCTCTACCATCACCTCTACCACCACCACCACCACCTCTACCACTACCACCACCACCTCTACCACCACCACTACTACCACCTCTAGCATCACCTCTTCCACCACCACTACCACCTCTGCCACCACTACCACCACCACCACCATCACCTCTACCATACCACCACCACCTCTACCACCACCACCACCACCTCTACCACCACCGCTACTACTACCACCACCTCTACCACCACCTCTACCACTACCACTACCTCTATCACCACCACCACCAACACCAGCACCTCTACCACCACCACCACTACCTCTACCACCACCGCTACCACTACCAACACCTCTACCACCACCTCTACCACTACCACCGCCTCTACCACCACCACCACCACCAACACCACCACCTCTACCACTACCACCCCCTCTACCACCACCACCACCACCACCACCACCACCACCACCTCTACCACCACCTTTGCCACTACCACCACCTCTACCACCACTCCCACTACTTCTACCATCACCATCACCTCTTCCACCACCTCTACCACCACCACCACCACCACCACCTCTACCACCACCAACACCTCTACCACCACCACCTCTACCACCACCACCACCACCACCACCACCACCACCACCACTACCACTACCACTACCACTACCACCACTACCTCCACCACCACCACCACCACCACCACCACCACCACTACCACTACCACTACCACTACCACCTCCACCACCACCACTACTACTACTACTACCACCACCATCACCTCTTCCACCGCCACCACCTCTACCACCACCACCACCACCACCTCTACCACCATCACCACCACCACCACCACCTCTACCACCATCACCACCACCACCTCTACCATCACCTCTACCACCACCACCACCACCTCTACCACTACCACCACCACCTCTACCACCACCACTACTACCACCTCTAGCATCACCTCTTCCACCACCACTACCACCTCTGCCACCACTACCACCACCACCACCATCACCTCTACCATACCACCACCACCACCTCTACCACCACCACCTCTACCACCACCACCACCACCACCTCTACCACCACCGCTACCACCACCACCACCTCTGCCACCACCACCACCACCTCTACCACTACCACCACCATCTTTGCCACCCCCACTACCACCTCTGCCGCCCTCACCTCTACCACTACCACCACATTCTACCACCACTACCCCCACCTATACCACCACCATCACCTCCACCTCCACCAGAAGTAAATGATACAAGACGTATACACCTTTATGGTCCTCGGAGCTTCAACTATATCACTCCTTGGACCTGATCCGCCCATATCCAGTTCAACTGTAATATACTTCAATATGGTTCACTTGTCTCCTTGATTTTCCCTTTCGTCTGTTCCCTCCCAATCTGGTCTAAAGAATTCATTTTGCCTGGCTTAGAGAGGTAATGGAAGATAACCAACTACGACTTCAAGAATTCTTCATTTTTACGTGGGATTTTTATTTCCTTTTTTCAAGAGAGTGACGACAACGTGCGCAGACAATTCCTCGTCGACATGTCGGGCGTGAGTGAACGCGAGTGACACAAGCACCAATTACCCAAATGGTAGATAGTTAGATCCGAATAGCATTTGAAATCGTATCTAACAACCAGAGACCGAGAGTTGTTTTATCTTGGCCCGAAGAACTGAGGCATTGTTGTGTCTCGCTTTGATACCATCACCTTCACGGCCACAACCATATCCAGCACTGTGTGTGTGTGTGTGTGTGTGTGTGTTAGTAATAATTAACGGTTTAGTGAAAGAACATGGAAGCTATAATGCTGAAAATATACAGTTACATAATTGGGGATTGGATCACTTGATTGCCAAACATACAAGTAACATAAGTGATGCAAATATGATATATAACAAGATGGGGAGAAGGTCATATTACAAGGCATTTCAACCTAGTAACAATACAAAAGTAATTTTGGCAGGGAGTAAACACACTGGTTAACAACGAGTTGTTGATAATTTTTACAATAGTTGGGACTGGGCTGTTCTTACAGCGATCAGTTCGTGGTCGTATGGGCTGGGTGCTGTTGTAGTGTCGAACATCAATTCACGGACGAGGCATCTCGGGTGGGAGCAGGAGACAGTATCGAGGATGGTGCAGAAGCTTCTCCCCAAGTTTGCAGATGAGGTCATGTGGATGATCAGAGACAGCCGAGAGGGTCAGTGTGTTAAACGCTTCTTGATAAGTGAAGTAGGTGGAGGAGAGAATAGTCTTGCACTGAAGACCTCAGGCGCGGGAACTGCAAAGGACTCGAGACGACGGGGTAAGTAGGAACGAAAGCTGAAAGATTTGATAATTGTACGGGACGTGTGTTTTCCAATTTAGTTTATCTATTTTTTAAACACTCAGTGCAGCAAGTCCGAAGAGGAATCCTGAACATCGGGTTACTTTTAACGAACCCGACAGATGAATTTGTCATATTAAAATAACAGCTATGAAGAATCCATTTTTCGGGTCACTTTAAACTGACCTGATGTTCGGCATTCCTCTTCGGAGTTGCTGCACTGAATGTTTAAAAGAAATGGGCGAGTGACGCCAAGGAACTTGGTGGAGTCCACAACCTGGAGTGTGTTGGGGCCCAAAGTAATGGAGGGAGGTGGGGCATGATCGGAAGGGAGGTTGATGTGCATAAGCATGGTCTTGGTTTGGTTGATGGTGACAAAGTTGGTGGTGGATCAATCTTGGAGACTGTTCAATATATTTTGGAGGGCAATGAAGTTGAGAGCCGAGTTGCTCTCACTGGTGCCAATGGTGGAGTCATCGATATATTTCCAGTGTGATTTGATTTTGCCTCTTACAGCGGCTACTTTATTGTGCACCCCACACTCATCCTGTGAGCGGTAGCACAAAAGGATTACAGAGTAGTGTTTACAACGGGTCATAATAATTAACCCCCGTGGTCGGGATATTATGGCACTGAATGTTACACAGTATTTCAATTACATTATTTGTTTAGTTCTATACATAAAGGGTAACTTATTCACAAATGCGTGAGTATAAGCGTGTGAGGCAGTGTCTGGCCGCACACTTTGTTATTCACATTTGCGTGAGAAGTATTCAAGCACATTGTGTATTTGGTTCTATACATGAGAACTGATATAGTTACTAAGTGCAAAAAAGTGGATACAATCTTAATATGTCGGCTATCTTGCCATTAGAGATGAAGTGTTGTGCTATTTCACACACAGTGTGCTTGGACCTGTCCCTAAAAGGTTCTATCTTCACACAGTCGAGGACATAGTGTTCAAGTGTGTGGCCATATGTCTGGCCACACACTTTACATCTAGTCTTGTTTACATCTGCTTGAGGAAAATACTGCCAAAGGTACTTATATCTTAACCTTAATCTAGCGGTTACAACATCTTGTAATCTAGTGATCTTGTTACTTGCTCCATATACATGTTTCACTTGATACTATGGATCGACTATTGCCTGTTTGCACTTGTCTACTTGCGTCAAATTCACCAATAAGTTCTTTCCAAATTACAGTTTTAAGGTTTTTTTTTTGACAGACCCAAATTGTATTCAACGGTGTCTTTGTTAGACGCTAGTTTAGCGAGGGCACCAACTCTGTCACGTTTCATGAGGCCTATGTGAGAGGGGATCCACAACAGTTTGACCTTGACACCCTGGTCTGTGTATATGTGTGTGTGTGTGTGAGTGTGTGTCTGTGTGTTTGTGTGGTGCCAACATTACGAACATTTATCTCAATAAACATACTGCCAACATTTCCAGCACTAAACATAAACACTGCCAACATTATCATCACCTAATATAAGCACTGCCAACATTACCAATACCTAATATAAGCACTAACAACATTACCCACACCTTATATAAACACTGCCAACATTACTAACACCTAATATGAACACTGCCAACATTACCAACACCTAATATAAACACTGTCAACATGACCAACACTAAACATAAACACTGCCAACATTACCAACACCTAATATAAACACTGAGCACATTACCATCACCTAATATAAACAATGAGCACATTGCCAACACTTAATATAAACACTGCCAACATTACCAACACCTAATATAAACACTGTCAACATTACCAACACTAAACATAAACATTGCCAACATTACCAACACCTAATATAAACACTGCCAACATTACTAACACCTCATATAAACACTGCCAACATTACCAACACCTAATATAAACACTGTCAACATTACCACCACTAAACATAAACACTGCCAACATTACCATCACCTACTATAAACACTGAGCACATTACCAACACCTAATATAAACACTGCCAACATTACCAACACTAATATAAACACTGCCAACATTACCAGCACCTAATATAAGCACTAACAACATTGCCAACACTTAATATACACACTTGCCTCGCAAGCAAGCTGTCACCTGTTCGATTCCCGGGCCGGCGGAAGTTGTTTGGACACTCTTCCTAGTCCCCCTGGTCCCTGTTCACCTAGCAGCAATGTAGGTACACTCGGAAACCATATTCTCTAGCCCACCTGGGTCAGCGCTGGAGGTTATTACAGTGTCCTTTCTGGATGGGGGCCCACTCTAACTATCACTAGGCAACACACGCACGAACACACACAGTCATAGTATGGCTGTATAGATGACATTAAGTATAAATATTGTATATGGCATTTTATACTCTGCATTATCTTCATTATATATGAACTCGAAGAAAAATTACCATAGGTTGTAGTTACGAAAATATGAATAGAAATAAACACTTCCAAACCACCCAGTGAGTCCACACAACGTTTACAGCACTTGTGTGTGTGTGTGTGTGCGCCAGACCACGATGCTTCCACCACACCCCATCATTCGCGTAACTATATGAAAAATCGTGTTTAATTTAACTACATATTTAAAAAACCTTAAATTACATGTGGATCAGTCACTCCTCATTTGACACACTTATAGTGTAATACTTTGACCAGCCCACCTGGGCACATGGAGTCCCACGGTAACTCTCACGGGGCAACATACGCACGAACACACAAGTTATGATATGAACCCTTCCAGGCTTCACTATCATTATCATGTTATGTTCATCGTACTCTGTATCTTGGTAACTAGTCATAGTATCAATACATGACAGTGTAACTTTGTGTGACGCGTTGTCTGACTTGGGGTGGCTTTGAGCGAACCATACACTTGATATTACAATTTATGTATCCTTCCTGTCCATGATTTACAACAATAACTGTAGGTAAAAAGTTACAATATTATACTAGTAACACTGTCATGTATTGATACTATGACTAGTTACCAAGATACAGAGCACGATGAACATAATATGATAATGATAGTGAAGTCTGGAAGGGTTCATATCATAACTTGTGTGTTCTTGCGTATGTTGCTCCGTGAGAGTTACCGTGGGCCTCCATGTGCCGAGGTGGGCTGGTCAAAGTATTACACTATAAGTGTGTCAAATGAGGAGTGACTGATCCACATGTAATTTAAGGTTTTTGAAATATGTAGTCAAATTAAACAAGATCTTTCTTATAGTTACGCGAATGATGGGGTGTGGTGGAAGCATCGTGGTCTGGCACACACAAACAAGCGCTGTAAACGTTGTGTGGACTCACTGGGTGGTTTGGAAGTGTTTATTTCCATTCATACTTTCGTAACTACAACCTATGGTAATTTTTCTTCGTGTTCATATACTGTATAATGAAGATAATGCAGAGTATAAAATGCCATATACAATATTTATACATAATGTCATCTATACAGCTGTACTATGACTTTGTGTGTTCGTGCGTGTGTTGTCTTGTGATAGTTAGAGTGGGCCCTCGTCCAGAAAGGACACTGTACTAACCTCCAGCACCGACCCAGGTGGGCTAGAGATTATGGTTTCGACTGTACCTGCTGTAAATCGAAAGTTGCGAATTCGTATTCAGGGACAAGTTGTTGGAGCTTCCAATAACTTGCTTAGACAAAAAAACTATTGACTCTTCAGGCTTCTACGCCCTTGACTCTTAAGGCTTGTACGCCCTTGACTCTTAAGGCTTGTACGCCCTTAACTCATCTGACATAAGGCAAGCATGAACTTAGCATGCTTCCCTGTTGGGCGCTGTAAACGCTTCTGCCCTTAACCTTACACAAGGATGTAGGGGGGGTGCCCCCCCCCCCCCCAAAAAAAAAAAAAAATTACCAACACTTAATATAAAAACTACCAACATTACCAACACTTAATATAAACACTGTCGACATTACCAACACCTAATATAAACACTGCCAACATTACCAACACTTAATGTAAACACTGCCAACATTGCCAACACTTAATATAAACACTGCCAATATTACCAACACTTAATATAAAAACTACCAACATTACCAACACTTAATATAAACACTGTCGACATTACCAACACCTAATATAAACACTGCCAACATTACCAACACTTAATGTAAACACTGCCAACATTGCCAACACTTAATATAAACACTGCCAATATTACCAACACCTAATATAAACACTACAAACATTGCCAACACTTAATATAAACACTGCAAACATGACCAACACTTAATATAAACACTGCCAACATTGCCAACGCTTAATAATGTCTTGTTTTTACTTACAGTTTACCAATACCGGTGCTGAGAGAGATTCCAAATGTCGCAAGAACTCGGATTGCTTTATGGTAAGTAACTAATGAGTGACCATTAAGTAGTTTTATGTGACCTTTAATTAATGTAAGTGACCTTTAAGTAATATATATGACCTTTAGGTAATGTAAGTGACCTTTAAGTAATGTAAGTGACCTTTAAGTAACGTAAGTGACCTTTAACTAATGTAAGTGGCCTTTAAGTAGTGTAAGTGACCTTTTACTAATCTAAGTGGCCTTTAAGTACCTTGAGTGACCTATAAGTAGTGTAAGTGACCTTTAAGTAATGTAAGTGACCTTTAAGTAATGTAAGTGACCTTTAACTAATGTAAGTGGCCTTTAAGTAGTGTAAGTGACCTTTATCTAATGTAAGTGACCTTTAAGTAACGTAAGTGACCTTTAACTAATATAAGTGGCCTTTAAATAGTGTAAGTGACCTTTCACTAATGTAAGTGGCCTTTAAGTAGTGTAAGTGACCTTTATCTGATGCAAGTGACCTTTAACTAATGTAAGTGACCTTTAACTAATGTAAGTGACCTTTAACTAATGTAAGTGGCCTCTAAGTAGTGTAAGTGACCTTTAACTAATGTAAGTGACCTTTAACTAATGTAAGTGACCTTTAACTAATGTAAGTGGCCTTTAAGTAGTGTAAGTGACCTTTTACTAATCTAAGCGACCTTTAAGTACCTTGAGTGACCTATAAGTAGTGTAAATGACCTTTATCTAATGTAAGTGACCTTTAAGTAACGTAAGTGACCTTTAACTAATGTAAGTGGCCTTTAAGTAGTGTAAGTGACCTTTTACTAATCTAAGTGACCTTTAAGTACCTTGAGTGACCTATAAGTAGTGTAAGTGACCTTTGAGTAATGTAAGTGACCTTAAAGTAGTGTAAGTGACCTTTAACTAATGTAAGTGGCCTTTAAGTAGTGTAAGTGACCTTTAACTAATGTAAGTGGCCTTTAAGTAGTGTAAGTGGCCTTTAACTAATGTAAGTGACCTTTAAGTACCTTGAGTGACCTATAAGTAGTGCAAGTGACCTTTGAGTAGTGTTAGTGACCTTTAAATAGTGTAGGTGACCTTTAACTAATGGACGTTGCCTTTAAGTAGTGTAAGTGACCTTTCAATGTAAGTGACCTTTAAGTAGTGTAAGTGACCTTTCACTAATGTAAGTGACCTTTAAGTGCCTTGAGTGACCTATAAGTAGTGTAAGTGACCTTTGAGTAATGTAAGTGACCTTTGAGTAATGTAAATGACCTTTGAGTAGTATAAGTGACCTTTAAGTAGTGTAAGTGACCTTTGAGTAATGTAATTGACTTTTGAGTAATGTAAATGACCTTTGAGTAATGTAAGTGATCTTTGAGTAATGTAAGTAACTTTTGAGTAATGTAAGTGACCTTTGAGTAGTATAAGTGACCTTTAAGTAGTATAAGTGACCTTTAAGTAGTGTAAGTGACCTTTGAGTAATGTAAGTGACCTTTGAGTAATGTAAGTGACCTTTGAGTAGTATAAGTGACCTTTAAGTAGTGTAAGTGACCTTTGAGTAATGTAAGTGACCTTTGAGTAATGTAAATGACCTTTGAGTAATGTAAGTGACCTTTGAGTAATGTAAGTAACCTTTGAGTAATGTAAGTGACCTTTGAGTAGTATAAGTGACCTTTAAGTAGTGTAAGTGACCTTTGAGTAATGTAAGCGACCTTTGAGTAATATAAGTGACCTTTGAGTAGTATAAGTGACCTTTAAGTAGTGTAAGTGACCTTTGAGTAATGTAAGTGACCTTTGAGTAATGTAAGTGACTTTTGAGTAATGTAAGTGACCTTTGAGCAGTATAAGTGACCTTTAATTAGTTTAAGCGACTGTTAAGTTATATAAGTGACCATTTAGTACTATAATTAACCTTTTAAGTAGTATAAGTGACTGTTAATTAGTATAAGTGACCTTTAATTAGTATAAGTGACTGTTAAGTAGTACAACGGACCTTTAAATAGTTCGTTATAGTGGGCGAAGGTGTCGGATTTTGGTGACTGGTTAGCAAAGGTTAGATTAAATTAGGTTAGATTGGGTTATCATTTGGATAGATTTGGTTAGATTAGGTAAGTATTAGATTAGGTCAGCGTTATGTTAGGTTAGGTTAGGATTGGTTAGGTTAGGTTAGATTGGGTTAGTGTTGTTATCCTTTTTTAATCTTATGGTTCAATTTGCTTGTAGAATCCACACAGCCAACATGTAGTTTATTTAGCTAACAGTATTAATATTCACATATAGGCAGTATATTCATTTTTCTTATTTTATCATCAACATTAGATGCACAGACAATCTGGTTTAATGACGAATTGACCACCAATGGAAAATTTTCTAATTACGAGAGAAATAGGAGGTTAATGTCAAAGCTCCTCTAGAGACACATGTGCTCGATGGACTGGCTGGGGTCTGGGGAGCCGAGTAGTTTTATAATGATTCTCTTAAACTAGACATGTGAAAGAGGTGTGAAAATGTCATATAATACGTGACAAGGACGTGATAATTATTGCTTAATTGCTCGCTGTCAAATTAACTAGAGTGATGCAACGTATATAATACTATGTGTAATTAGCCCACATTTATACAGTTATTATTGTCCATTTATTATGTTTAAAAGAGGCCATTGCAGTATTAGGTTAGGTTAGGTTAGGTTAGGTTAGGTTAGGTTAGGGTGTTCGGGAAAGTTAAGTTAGGGTTGGTTAGGTTAGGTCAGAATAGGTAAGGTTTAGTTAGGGCAGGTTAGGTTATGTACGTGATAAAAATTGTCGGGTATATAAATGGTATTTTAGGCGAATAATAGTCTATTTACTGGAAAATGCCCCGTGATATGTAAAATACCCTTCTTCGGACATGGTAGGGTATATTGCTGTTCATAATACCCTTCTTCGGACATGGTAGGGTATATTGCTGTTCATAATACCCTTCTTCGGATATGGTACAGTATTTCATTAGAATATAATTAGTTTTATCGTGACATATGGAATAACTGCTCATGAAAGTCACCAGATACCATTTCCATCCCACCAAGATTTTTCACTTCACGACATACTGTTTCTCCCAATTTATTTTACAGTTTAATAAGCTGAAAAAAATATATATATTTTGGAATGAAAATTATTTCTGATTAATTACTTGTCTTACCTGCATCATCTTAGTGGAGAATATAGTCATGGCGAAGTGTGGCGAATAGGAGATGAAAGAATGATGTTTTAACTTTCAATCTAAATGGTCAAAATTAACCTAAGTAACTGTACAATACACCTGTAAATGAGGAGGAGGGATAAAATGAAGTAATACGGGAAAGAAAGAAATATGGAATAAGGAAAGATTTACAACATCTCGGTTTCGAATATGCCAAGAGAGCCAATGAGCACTGAATTGTTGTTGTTATAAAGTTATTACCGCGCTTCAACAACATGTGTCTTTAAGTGCGTTGCAAGGTTAGTAATTACACAACTCCATCAACATTAAAGATTATGAGAGATACTACTCTGTACACTGAGCTACAGTACACTCTGACTTCTGTTTTAGAGCCAATCAGCTCCACGCAGATTGGTGCTAAGCCCTCCACAGGAAGGTGGATCTATATAGTTTCTTGTTTTTGGAGCTGTTTTTTGTGAAAAGGTCAACTTGCTAAAAAGAGATGTCATGACCTATGTTTGTGGGAAAAGGACTATTGCAAAGTCGGAACTTAATGGCGTGAGTGTGAGCCAACTGTCGAGAGTCACACATGGTTGTGTATGGTGATACCACCTATAATGTTTGTGGTACTGCATCTTACAGCATTCACGCTGTAACTGAGAGAAGTGTGAGGAGTATCTTGGCCCAGATGTGTGTCACTGGACCGTGGAGGGGAAGAGGCGGCGTACTGTACAAACACTGTGTGAGGAAGATCACTGCCGAGTTATTTTCATAGGGCTTCTCTTCGCCATAATATACACTCTTGCAACCCAAAGGTTTTAAATGTACTGGTGTTTATAAACCCTTTTGTAGAATATAAGGGTTTATAGAATGATAATATACACGTTCTAGAGTAAGGGTTTTATTGGTAATCATATACTCTTATAAGGGTTTGCCATTTGGGACACAAAAACTCCTTTCAAGCATTTTTTATACTCCCATTAGTTTACAGCATTAATACTAGTATCTCAGACCACTTATACACAGACACATCTGAACGACACCTGTCATAAATGTATGAAAATTTAAAAAAAAAAAGGCTCACTGAAGCTACGATACAAAGATAGATTATCAAAAGTTTCTTGTAGTTAACATTACTTCCCAACAGGTGATGAGAGTGAACATGAAGATACCTTAAATCTCAGTATAATATAGTAGCAGTAATATCTATAGTTTGGCCTTCTCACATCTTCAGGCAAGGATAAAATTCTATAAATGTATAAGAATAGGTTGCTATAAAACTTTAAAAATCCAGATCTATTAATGTTTGGGTGTGTGGTAAGAGCTTAATGTAGCCAGCCACCTTACCGTACACTTAGCTTGTCTCGGCCCCGTAACGTGTGACGCGTCCCCCGTCCGTCGTATCTCAGTCTCCCCGCTCTGTCTACCTTGTCGGATTTGTGTCACAAGTCATCATAGATGCTACTACTGCCCTGTCCAACCTCAGGGAAGACCAGGGGAGGGGGATTACAGGGGATTATAGACCATATTACTCCTACCATGAGGGCGGATTAGATCCTAAGTCAAATGTACCTTTTGCCAGGATTGCATTCCGAGGGTTGGGCCTTCGGGCGTGGGATCCTCCTTGATGTCCTGAACCAAGCTTCCTTTCTAACTGAGATGTATTGTTACTTATATAAGTTCCAGGACTTATTGACTTAACAATGTAAACACAGATATCGAGATCATAGTCTTAGTAGATTGTGTACTGTACTATGTTGAGGGTTAGGTCTATTGGCCATACTGGGCAGTTCCATTTACACCCAACCCCTATCGCTCATATATCCACTCAACCTATAATTGAAGCTATCCGGCGTATTCGAGTTAATGATGATGTTTGGTAACTTGTTCCACTCATCCACTACTCTATTTCCAAACCAATGTTTACTTATTTCGCACGTAATTCTACGTACGTCTAATTTAAAATCAAAATTTGGAGAGAAAGATTGTGTGTGTGTGTGTGTGTGTGTGTGTGTGTGTGTTATAAAAATATTGTCCTGTACCACCACCACCACCAGCACATTTCACCTGTCTTGTACCACCACACTTCACTGGTCCTGTACCACCATCACCACACTTCACCTGTCCTGTACCACCACCACCACGCTTCACCTGTCCTGTAGCACCACAACCACCACAACACTTCACCTGTCCTGTACCACCACACTTCACCTGTCCTGTACAACCACCACCACACTTCACCTGTCATGTACCACCACCACCACCACCACCACCACACTTCACCTGTCCTGTTCCACCACCACCACCACACTTCACCTGTCCTGTACCACCACACTTCACCTGTTCTATACCACCACCATCACCACGACCACCACACTTCACCTGTCCTGTACCACCAACACCACGCTTCACCTGTCCTGTACCACCAACACCACCACCACACCTCACGTGTCCTGTACCACCACCAACACCACCACTACCACCAACACCATTCACCTGTCCTGTACCACCATCACCACCACCACACTTAACCAGCCCTGTACCACCACCACACCTCACCTGTCCTGTACCACCACCATCACCACACCTCACCTGTCCTGTACCACCACCACCACCACACTTCACCTGTCCTGTACCACCATCACCACCACACCTCACCTGTCCTGTACCACCACCACCACACTTCACCTGCCCTGTACCACCACCACCACCACCACACTTCACCTGTCCTGTACCACCACCACCACCACCACACTTAACCTGTCCTGTACCACCACCACCACCACCACACCTCACCTGTCCTGTACCACCACCACCACACTCCACCTGCCCTGTACCACCATCACCACCACACTTAACCTGTCCTGTACCACCACCACCACCACCACACTTATCCTGTCCTGTACCACCACCACCACACTCCACCTGCCCTGTACCACCACCACCACCACACTTAACCTGTCCTGTACCACCACCACACCTCACCTGTCCTGTACCACCACCACCACACTCCACCTGCCCTGTACCACCACCACCACGACCACACTTCACCTGTCCTGTACCACCACCACCACCACATTTCACCTGTCCTGTACAACCACCACCACCACCACACTCCACCAGCCCTGTACCACCACCACCACCACACTTCACCTGTCCTGTACCACCACCACCACCACCGCACTTAACCTGTCCTGTACCACCACCACCACACTCCACCTGCCCTGTACCACCACCACCACCACACTTCACCTGTCCTGTACCACCACCACCACCACCACACTTAACCTGTCCTGTACCACCACCACCACCACACTTCACCTGTCCTGTACCACCACCACCACGACCACATTTCACCTGTCCTGTACCACCACCACCACCACACTTCACCTGTCCTGCACCACCACCACCACCACCACACTCCACCAGCCCTGTACCACCACCACCACCACACTTCACCTGTCCTGTACCACCACCACCACCACCACACTCCACCAGCCCTGTACCACCACCACCACCACATTTCACCTGTCCTGTACAACCACCACCACCACCACACTCCACCAGCCCTGTACCACCACCACCACCACACTTCACCTGTCCTGTACCACCACCACCACCACACCTCACCTGTCCTGTACCACCACCACCACCACACTTCACCTGTCCTGTACCACCATCACCACCACACCTCACCTGTCCTGTACCACCACCACCACACTCCACCTGCCCTGTACCACCACCACCACCACCACACTTCACCTGTCCTGTACCACCACCACCACCACCACACTTAACCTGTCCTGTACCACCACCACCACCACACCTCACCTGTCCTGTACCACCACCACCACACTCCACCTGCCCTGTACCACCATCACCACCACACTTAACCTGTCCTGTACCACCACCACCACACTCCACCAGCCCTGTACCGCCACCACCACCACACTTAACCTGTCCTGTACCACCACCACCACCACCACACTGAACCTGTCCTGCACCACCCCCACCACACTCCACCTGCCCCGTACCACCACCACCACCACACTTAACCTGTCCTGTACCACCACCACACCTCACCTGTCCTGTACCACCACCACCACACTCCACCTGCCCTGTACCACCACCACCACGACCACACTTCACCTGTCCTGTACCACCACCACCACCACATTTCACCTGTCCTGTACAACCACCACCACCACCACACTCTACCAGCCCTGTACCACCACCACCACCACACTTCACCTGTCCTGTACCACCACCACCACCACCACACTTAACCTGTCCTGTACCACCACCACCACACTCCACCTGCCCTGTACCACCACCACCACCACACTTCACCTGTCCTGTACCACCACCACCACCACCACACTTAACCTGTCCTGTACCACCACCACCACCACACTTCACCTGTCCTGTACCACCACCACCACGACCACACTTCACCTGTCCTGTACCACCACCACCACCACACTTCACCTGTCCTGTACCACCACCACCACACTCCACCAGCCCTGTACCACCACCACCACCACACTTCACCTGTCCTGTACCACCACCACCACCACCACACCCCACCAGCCCTGTACCACCACCACCACCACATTTCACCTGTCCTGTACAACCACCACCACCACCACACTCCACCAGCCCTGTACCACCACCACCACCACACTTCACCTGTCCTGTACCACCACCACCACCACACTTCACCTGTCCTGTACCACCACCACCACCACACTTCACCTGTCCTGTACCACCACCACCACCACACTTCACCTGTCCTGTACCACCACCACCACCACACTTCACCTGTCCTGTACCACCACCACTACACTTCACCTGTCCTGTACCACCACCACCACCACCACACTTAACCTGTCCTGTACCACCACCACCACCACACTTCACCTGTTCTGTACCACCACCACCACCACACTTCACCTGTCCTGTACCACCACCACCACACCACACTTCACCTGTCCTGTACCACCACCACCACCACTACACTTCACCTGTCCTGTACCACCACCACGACCACACTTCACCTGTCCTGTACCACCACCACCACACACCACCGCCTGTACCACCACACCACACTTCACCTGTCCTGTACCACCACCACCACACACTCACCGCCTGTACCACCACCACCACACTTCACCTGTCCTGTACCACCACCACCACCACCACACTTCACCTGTCCTGTACCACCACCACCACCACACTTAACCTGTCCTGTACCACCACCACCACCACACTTCACCTGTTCTGTACCACCACCACCACCACACTTCACCTGTCCTGTACCACCACCACCAACACCACACTTCACCTGTCCTGTACCACCACCACCACCACTACACTTCACCTGTCCTGTACCACCACCACGACCACACTTCACCTGCCCTGTACCCCCACCACCACCACCACCACCACACTTCACCTGTCCTGTACCACCACCACCACCACCACTACACTTCACCTGTCCTGTACCACCACCACGACCACACTTCACCAGCCCTGTACCACCACCACCACCACGACCACACTTCACCTGACCTGTACCACCACCACACTTCACCTGTCCTGTACCACCATCACCACCACATTTCACCTGTCCTGTACAACCACCACCACCACACTTCACCTGACCTGTACCACCACCACCACCACACTTAACCTGTCCTGTACCACCACCACCACCACCACACTTCACCTGTCCTGTACCACCACCACACTTCACCTGTCCTGTACCACCATCACCACCACATTTCACCTGTCCTGTACAACCACCACCACCACACTCCACCAGCCCTGTACCGCCACCACCACCACCACCACCACACTTCACCTGTCCTGTACCACCACCACCACCACGACCACACTTCACCTGTCCTGTACCACCACCACCACCACCACACTTCACCTGTCCTGTACCACCATCACCACCACATTTCACCTGTCCTGTACAACCACCACCACCACACTTCACCTGTCCTGTACCATCACCACCACCACGACCACACTTCACCTGTCCTGTACCACCACCACCACCACACTTCACCTGTCCTGTACCACCACCACCACACTTCACCTGTCCTGTACCACCACCACCACCACACTTCACCTGTCCTGTACCACCATCACCACCACATTTCACCTGTCCTGTACAACCACCACCACCACACTTCACCTGTCCTGTACAACCACCACCACCACCACACTCCACCAGCCCTGTACCACCACCACACTTAACCTGTCCTGTACCACCACCACCACACTCCACCAGCCCTGTACCGCCACCACCACCACACTTCACCTGTCCTGTACCACCACCACCACCACACTTAACCTGTCCTGTACCACCACCACCACCACACTTCACCTGTCCTGTACCACCACCACCACCACCACACTTCACCTGTCCTGTACCACCACCACCACCACACTTAACCTGTCCTGTACCACCACCACCACCACACTTCACCAGTCCTGTACCACCACCACCACCACCACACTTAACCTGTCCTGTACCACCACCACCACCACACTTCACCAGTCCTGTACCACCACCACCACGACCACACTTCACCTGTCCTGTACCACCATCACCACCACATTTCACCTGTCCTGTACCACCACCACTACACTTCACCTGTTCTGTACCACCACCACCACCACACTTCACCTGTCCTGTACCACCACCACCACCACGCTTCACCAGTCCTGTACCACCACCACTACACTTCACCTGTTCGGTACCACCACCACCACCACACTTCACCTGTCCTGTACCACCACCACCACCACCACTACACTTCACCTGTCCTGTACCACCACCACCACCACACTTCACCTGTCCTGTACCACCACCACCACCACTACACTTCACCTGTTCTGTACCACCACCACCACACTTCACCTGTCCTGTACCACCACCACCACACTTCACCTGTCCTGTACCACCACCACCACCACACTTCTCCAGTCCTGTACCACCACCACCACCACACTTCACCTGTCCTGTACCACCACCACCACCACCACACTTCACCTGTCCTGTACCACCACCACCACACTTCACCTGTTCTGTACCACCACCACCACCACACTTCACCTGTTCTGTACCACCACCACCACACTTCTCCAGTCCTGTACCACCACCACCACACTTCACCTGTCCTGTACCACCACCGCCACCACACTTCACCTGTCCTGTACCACCACCACCACCACACTTCACCTGTCCTGTACCACCACCACCATCACCACACTTCACCTGTCCTGTACCACCACCACCACCACCACACTTCACCTGTCCTGTACCAACACCACCACCACCACACTTCACCTGTCCTGTACCACCACCACCACCACTACACTTCACCTGTCCTGTACCACCACCACCACCACACTTCACCTGTCCTGTACCACCACCACCACACCTCTCCAGTCCTGTACCACCATCACCACATTCACCTGTCCTGTACCACCACCACCACCACTACACTTCACCTGTCCTGTACCACCACCACCACCACCACACTTAACCTGTCCTGTACCACCACCACCACCACACTTCACCTGTTCTGTACCACCACCACCACCACACTTCACCTGTCCTGTACCACCACCACCAACACCACACTTCACCTGTCCTGTACCACCACCACCACCACACTTCACCTGTCCTGTACCACCACCACCACACTTCACCTGTCCTGTACCACCACCACCACCACCACACTTCACCTGTCCTGTACCACCACCACCACCACACTTCACCTGTCCTGTACCACCACCACCACACTTCACCTGTCCTGTACCACCACCACCACCACCACACTTCACCTGTCCTGTACCACCACCACCACCACACTTCACCTGTCCTGTACCACCACCACCACCACACTTCACCTGTCCTGTACCACCACCACCACCACACTTCACCTGTCCTGTACCACCACCACCACCACACTTCACCTGTCCTGTACCACCACCACCACCACACTTCACCTGTCCTGTACCACCACCACCACACTTCACCTGTCCTGTACCACCACCACCACACTTCACCTGTCCTGTACCACCACCACCACCACACTTCACCTGTCCTGTACCACCACCACCACCACACTTCACCTGTCCTGTACCACCACCACCACCACATCTTCACCTGTCCTGTACCACCACCACCACACTTCACCTGTCCTGTACCACCACCACCACCACACTTCACCTGTCCTGTACCACCACCACCACCACACTTCACCTGTCCTGTACCACCACCACCACCACACTTCACCTGTCCTGTACCACCACCACCACCACCTGCCTGTACCACCACCACCACTTCACCTGTCCTGTACCACCACCACCACCACCACACTTCACCTGTCCTGTACCACCACCACCACCACACTTCACCTGTCCTGTACCACCACCACCACCACACTTCACCTGTCCTGTACCACCACCACCACACTCACCTGTCCTGTACCACCACCACCACACTTCACCTGTCCTGTACCACCACCACCACCACACTTCACCTGTCCTGTACCACCACCACCACCACACTTCACCTGTCCTGTACCACCACCACCACCACACTTCACCTGTCCTGTACCACCACCACCACCACACTTCACCTGTCCTGTACCACCACCACCACCACACTTCACCTGTCCTGTACAACCACCACCACCACCACACTTCACCTGTCCTGTACCACCACCACCACCACACTTCACCTGTCCTGTACCACCACCACCACCACACTTCACCTGTCCTGTACCACCACCACCACCACACTTCACCTGTCCTGTACCACCACCACCACCACACTTCACCTGTCCTGTACCACCACCACCACCACACTTCACCTGTCCTGTACCACCACCACCACACTTCACCTGTCCTGTACCACCACCACCACACTTCACCTGTCCTGTACCACCACCACCACCACACTTCACCTGTCCTGTACCACCACCACCACCACACTTCACCTGTCCTGTACCACCACCACCACCACACTTCACCTGTCCTGTACCACCACCACCACCACACTTCACCTGTCCTGTACCACCACCACCACCACACTTCACCTGTCCTGTACCACCACCACCACCACACTTCACCTGTCCTGTACCACCACCACACCACCACACTTCACCTGTCCTGTACCACCACACCACCACCACACTTCACCTGTCCTGTACCACCACCACCACCACACTTCACCGTCCTGTACCACCACACCACACTTCACCTGTCCTGTACCACCACCCACCACACACCTGTCCTGTACCACCACCACCACCACACTTCACCTGTCCTGTACCACCAACACACCACACTTCACCTGTCCTGTACCACCACACACCACACTTCACCTGTCCTGTACCACCACCACCACACTTCACCTGTCCTGTACCACCACCACCACCACACTTCACCTGTCCTGTACCACCACCACCACCACACTTCACCTGTCCTGTACCACCACCACCACCACACTTCACCTGTCCTGTACCACCACCACCACCACACTTCACCTGTCCTGTACCACACCACCACCACACTTCACCTGTCCTGTACCACCACCACCACCACACACTTCACCTGTCCTGTACCACCAACACCACGCTTCACCTGTCCTGTACCACCACCATCACCACACCTCACCTGTCCTGTACCACCACCACCACCACACTTCACCTGTCCTGTACCACCACCACCACACTTCACCTGTCCTGTACCACCACCACACTTCACCTGTCCTGTACCACCACCACCACCACACTTCACCTGTCCTGTACCACCACCACCACACTCCCGTCCTGTCCCACCACCACCACACTTCACCTGTCCTGTACCACCACCACCCCCACACTTCACCTGTCCTGTACCACCACCACCACCACCACACTTCACCTGTCCTGTACCACCCACCACACACTTCACCTTCTGTACCACCACCACCACACTTCACCTGTCCTGTACCACCACCACACCACACTTCACCTGTCCTGTACCACCACCACCACCACACTTCTCCTGTCCTGTACCACCACCACCACCACACTTCACCTGTCCTGTACCACCACCACCACCACCACACTTCACCTGTCCTGTACCACCACCACCACCACACTTCACCTGTCCTGTACCACCACCACCACCACACTTCACCTGTCCTGTACCACCACCACCACACTTCTCCAGTCCTGTACCACCACCACCACACTTCACCTGTCCTGTACCACCACCGCCACCACACTTCACCTGTCCTGTACCACCACCACCACCACACTTCACCTGTCCTGTACCACCACCACCACCACACTTCACCTGTCCTGTACCACCACCACCACCACCACCACCACCACACTTCACCTGTCCTGTACCACCACCACCACCACACTTCACCTGTCCTGTACCACCACCACCACCACCACACTTCACCTGTCCTGTACCACCACCACCACCACACTTCACCTGTCCTGTACCACCACCACCACACCTCTCCAGTCCTGTACCACCATCACCACATTCACCTGTCCTGTACCACCACCACCATCACCACACTTCACCTGTCCTGTACCACCACCACCACCACACTTCACCTGTCCTGTACCACCACCACCACACCTCTCCAGTCCTGTACCACCATCACCACATTCACCTGTCCTGTACCACCACCACCATCACCACACTTCACCTGTCCTGTACCACCACCACCACCACCACCACACTTCACCTGTTCTGTACTACCACCACCACCACCACCACATTTCACCTGTCCTGTACCACCACCACCACCACCACACTTCACCTGTCCTGTACCACCATCACCACCACTTCACCTGTCCTGTACCACCACCACCACCACCACACTTCACCTGTCCTGTACCACCACCACCACACTTCACCTGTCCTGTACCACCACCACCACCACCACACTTCACCTGTCCTGTACCACCACCACCACCACACTTCACCTGTCCTGTACCACCACCACCACCACCACACTTCACCTGTCCTGTACCACCATCACCACCACTTCACCTGTCCTGTACCACCACCACCACACTTCACCTGTCCTGTACCACCACCACCACCACCACACTTCACCTGTCCTGTACCACCACCACCACCACCACACTTCACCTGTCCTGAACCACCACCACCACACTTCTCCTGTCCTGTACCACCACCTCCACACTTCTCCTGTCCTGTACCACCACCACCACACTTCACCTGTCCTGTACCACCACCACCACATTTCACCTGCCCTGTACCACCACCACCACCACACTTCTCCTGTCCTGTACCACCACCACCACACTTCACCTGTCCTGTATCACCATCACCACCACTTCACCTGTCCTGTACCACCACCACCACACTTCACCTGTCCTGTACCACCACCACCACCACCACACTTCACCTGTCCTGTACCACCACCACCACACTTCTCCTGTCCTGTACCACCACCTCCACACTTCTCCTGTCCTGTACCACCACCACCACATTTCACCTGTCCTGTACCACCACCACCACCACCACCACCACATTTCACCTCTCCTGTACCACCACCACCACCTCCACACTTCTCCTGTCCTGTACCACCACCACCACATTTCACCTGTCCTGTACCACCACCACCACACTTATCCTCTCCTGTACCACCACCACCACCACCACCACACTTCACCTGTCCTGTACCACCACCACCACACTTATCCTGTCCTCTACCACCACCACCACATTTCACCTGTCTTGTACCACCACCTCCACACTTATCCTGCCCTGTACCACTACCACCACCACACTTCACCTGTCCTGTACCACCACCACCACCACACTTCACCTGTCCTGTACCACCACCTCCACACTTCTCCTGTCCTGTACCACCACCACCACCACCACATTTCACCTGCCCTGTGCCACCACCACCACACTTCACCTCTCCTGTACCACCAACACTTCTCCTGTCCTGTCCTGTCCTGTCTTGTACCACCACCACCACCGCCACCACCACACTTAGCCTGCCCTGAACCACCACACTTAACCTGCCCTGTACCACCACCACCACACTTCAACTTTCTTTGTAGTACCACCACCACCACCACTACCACTACACTTCACCTCTCCCGTACCACCACCACTTCCTCTGGCCTGTCCTGTCCTGTACCACCGCCACCACCACCACCAAACTTTACCTGTCCTGTACCACCACCACCACCACCACCACCACCACATCATCACACTTCACCTGACCTCGTACTACCATCACCACCACCACCTCCACCATCACACTTCACCTGTCTTGTACCACCACCTTCACCACACTTCACCTGTTCTAGTATCCAGGATACACAACACAACGTTCCAGTGGATATCAATTCACTGGAGTCGGTGCAGCGAAGAATGACGAAAATGATTCCGGGGCTTAGAAACCTTCCATATCAAGATGGGTTAAAGAAACTAAACTTGCATTCCCTAGAAAGACGAAGAGTGCGGGGAGATATGGTAGTAACTCTTGACAGGAGCTGCCATGCACAGGCCAACCGGCCTATTGCAGACTCCTTATTTTCTAATGTTCTTATGTAAGTATTTAAGTGAGTGAAAGGAATCAATAAAGGCGATATAGATAAAGTTCTTATAATATCCGAGCAGATAGGACTCGTAGCAACGGATTTAAGTTGGATAAGATTAGGTTTAGGAGGGAGATAGGAAGGAACTGGTTCACAAATAGGGTGGTGGACGAGTGGAACAAGCTTAGCAACTTTGTAGCAAGTGCTGGAACCCTGGAGAGTTTTAAAAGGAGGCTAGAGAGATTCATGGATGATAGAGAGTGGTAGTAACTCTCGACAGGAGCTGCCATGCACAGGCCAACCGGCCTATTGCATACTCCTTATTTTCTTATGTTCTTATGTTCTAGTACCCCAGGATACACCACACAATGTGTTCTAGTACCCATGATGCACCACACCACGTGATCTAGTACCCATGATGCACCACACCACGTGTTCTAGTACCCAGGCGTGGGTGTTGCCTCGTACTCCCGTAGTACAGTATAGGGATGTCATCACTGGGACCATTACTATACACAATAATAGGAGGAAATGAACAAGAAATACATAATCAATATGGGTCAAGATAATCAAGTCTCCAACACTTCTTCGCTCTGTAGGATTTAAGTTTTCTCCTTACAAACCCAGGCTCGTTTAAGTGTTTGTCAACAGGGTGATAATTTATTTGTTTATGAGTTCAGTGGAGTAATCATGGAGGGTCGTGACCATTGGTGCCTGATGTGGGATCAACCCGCTGTCCTACAAACAAGTGACAGTCGTGCTTAAACGCCACCGTCGGCCTCTGTGACACAAGTACTTTCTACTAAAATAAAATAAAATAATAATTTCCAATGTTTACAATTATTTTTACTTTTGTTGTTTATTACGGTTGAATTAGAAATACCTTATTTTACATTAAACAGCAGGTAAATAACTCACAAGTACGTTGGATTATAAGATAATACAGATTCCTCAGACAGAGGTAACAGAGTAATCCGAAAGGGGGAAATAATCCTTATTGAGGAGAATTTAACGAGTCGTCGCCCTCTTCTAGCCTGACGGTGTACGCGCTCTTCTGTCCAGCTTGGCGATTATCACTTGTTTTGTTCCATAAGCGGCTAAATCGAATTCTATAACTGACAGGCTGCATGAGGACTAAATCTGAAGCGACCCTCTCACTATGGCTAGAGGTACTATAACCAAGGTATCCACGGTTATCCTCCCTGATATACTGTAGGTAGAAGTTATATATGGTAACGGAGGTTGTAACAGGAGGTGGACAATGTCTTTTGAAGAAAATAAAAAAAGGAAATGAACGAATGTACACCCACTAAAGAATTATTCGGCACCCGTGTCATGTTGTATCACGCAGTAAGGGTGCCGAATACTTTTTTAGTGGGAGTACAATATAGAGTGAATCGTAGCACAATATGAATATTATGTTTTCTCAGTAAACTATATATGTTGAAAGAGAGCATTAGTGTATAATTATATACATTAAGGTGCAAACAATTTATTAATTCGGCTATAATAATAATAATAATAATAATAATAATAATAATAATAATTATTATTATTATTATTATTGTTATTATTATTATTCTTATTCTTCTTATTCTTCTTCTTCTTCTTCTTCTTCTTCTTCTTCTTATTATTATTATTATTATTATTATTATTATTATTATTATTATTATTATTATTATTATTATTATTATTATTATTATTATTATTATTATTACTATTATTATTATTATTATTATTATTATTATTATTATTATTATTATTATTATTATTACAGTGTTGGAACTCGTGTGGGATTCTCCGTCACCATCTCACTGTGTGGACGTCCATGTGCACCGATCACACCGCCTGTGTACGTAAGCTATATCTTCCATGTGTGTATGTGTGTGTGTGTGTTATTCTAGTGTGTTTAGAGTGTCCCATAGGTGTCCACAGTGTCCTAAGTGTGCTTAAAATGTCCATGGGTCTCTAAAACTTCATAAGAATGTTAACAGTTTCCCATGGGTGCCCACAGTATACCACGGGTGTCCACAATGTCCCATGGGTGTCCATAGTGTCCCACGGGTGTCCAAAATGACCTACAAGTGTCCACAGCTTTCCACGGGTACCCACAGTGTCCCACATGTGTCCACAGTGTCCCATGGGTGTCCAGTGTCCCACGGGTGTCCACAGTGTTCCATGGGTGTCCACAGTGTCCCACATGTATCCACCGTGTCCCACAGGTGTCCACAGAGCCCGCAGGTTTCTATAGTGTCCCAAGGGTGTCCACAGTATTCCACGTGTGTGCACGATGATTCACGGAAGTTCACAGTGTCCCATAGGTGTCTACAGTGTCCCACAGGTGTCAACAGTGTCTCACAGGTGTCCACAGTGTCCCACTAGTGTTCACATTGTTCCATGGGTGTCCACAGTGTCCCACAGGTGTCCACAGTGTCCCAAGGGTGTCCACAGTGTCTCACGGGTGTGCACAGTGTCCTACGGGTGTCCACAATGTCCCACGGGTGTCTACAATGACCCACGGGTGTCCACAATGTCTCACGGCTGCCCACAGTTTCCTAAGGGTGACCAGTGTCCCAAGAGTGTCCACAGTGTCTCATGGGTGTCCACAGTGTCCCAAAGGTGTCCACAGTGTTCCACGGGTGTCCACAGTGTCTCATGGGTGTTGTGAGGTGACGTGAGTCCCGGAAGTAGAAAGGAGGAATTGGAAACCACCGCAATAACAACAAATCATAGCTAGACCACGTGTGCAGGGAACTGGTCGAGCCGGTTGCAACGTCAGAGATGACTTTATGGCGCCACTGGAAAACGGATGCGTGATTGGTTGTAGATTCCCGCCAAAATGTGATGTGGTGGCCATGGTAGGATGGAGAAGCAGGTTTGACGTGACTGAGGAAGGTGGAAACGGTGGAAGGAGTTCAACACATAGCAAAGAAATATGCTTGGGTATACAATATATTGTTGAGAATGTGTGAGTCAAGGAAAGTGGAGGAAGAATAGGATATAATATTTTTTTGTGTATAGGATGTAATATTGTGTACCAGACTTAAATGATATTAACATTATAGTGGTGAAACAACGGTTACGTTATATAATTTTCTTTGTATTGTGTTGATTGGTGTACTCTAACCCTCCATATTATTTGCTTAATTGTCACTGTAATTATGATTAACGTAACTTCTGTTTATGCTTGCTGAGTTATGAATATTCCCAAATCGGTTAATACTTAGTAAACCTATCTTTTGATTCATGTTTATTATGTACTTTTGTCAGATGCTTTATTTTCTTTTGTTAAAGGAATTTGTTTTCTCGTTTACTCTAGTATATTGCTTATTCCTTTCATTTATTAATTTCATTGGCGACCTATGGTTTGACACAGTCTAGGCCCACCAGTCCGTAACAGTGTCTACAGTATCCCACAGTGTCCCACGGGTGTCCACAGTGTCCCACGGATGTCCACAGTGTCCCAAGGATGTCTACAGTGTCCCACGGGTGTCCACAGTGTCCCACAGGTGTACATAGTGTCCCACGAGTGTCCACAGTGTTCCACGGTTGTTCACAGTGTCCAATGGGTGTCCACAGTGTCCAACGCGTGTCCATTGTTTCCCACGGATATCCACAGTGTCCAACGCGTGTCCATTGTTTCCCACGGATATCCACAGTGTTCCACAGGTGTCCACAGTGTCCCACGGATGTCCACAGTGCCCCAAGGGTGTCCACAGTGTCCCACGGGTGTCCACAGTGTCCCACAGGTGTACAAAGTGTCCCACGGGTGTCCATAGTTTTGTATTAGCCCCTGTCTCATAGACAAGTCTTTGTATAAATATGGGGCAGTACATTAATGTTATATAATCATATCACCCCCCGTATTTTTCCACTAGCTATGAGGTGACATGGTCAGATCACGTAATGGGTAAGTTCCACCCTTAAGGAGTGGCTCTAGAAATGCTAGTGTCAGCTATTAGAAGCCTGCTACCACCCCACTATCATCTCAACCCTCACGACAAGAGGACTTGTTAGTAGAGCTTATCTAAGATAGCCTCCGTCCTCATTTAACACTCATAGCTGCAGTGATTAATTACGGTGGTATACATTTGGAACAGTATAGAATATAATTTTCTAAATAAATGAAGAAAAGGACCATTTGGGTTTCACTACTAAAACCCAATAAGCTTTTACATACCCTCGCTCCATTAGTAATCAAGGGTCTACGGTAAAGGGCTAGAATATAAAGGTGGTAGCAAATGGGATAGACCTGTAGCTAAAGAACCAGGCCTATAAGTTTCCCAAGAACAAATCATAAGTGTTTTACATAAAAAGAAAAGTAAAAAGTGACATGTTATACTCCAAAGTGTATTAATATATCCCGTAGTGAGACGTTGCATGTTGAGTGATATTCATTTTGTCATCCAAGATAATGTACATTTTTTTTTATCAATAGCAATTACTAAGTGAGTTATTGAAGTGAGTTATTGATAAGTTCTATTATTGTGGCAATATTCCTGTAAAGTCAAGCCACACCCAGTTACCGCACCCAGCCAGTGTTGTGACTGAGGATACATTGTGTCAGCAATCAACATCCTGTGAGCTGAAATGAACATTAGTTTCTGCAAATACTTCGTTCATTGTCTCCAAGAAGTGTCTCAGTGATTTTTCACTCTGTGTGAGAGGGGACATAACCGTACTTAGAAACATACCCCCACTGACAGCCCTATTGGAACCTTACAGTGTTGACACATTTTTGCTTGCTTCAAGGTGATGCAACACTCAGACCAAACACCATGAGATATCACAAGTTGTTTAAACTAAGTGTTTTGGCTGTTCGAGAATGCAGAATGTGTACTTCCCTTGTGTAACCAACAAGATCTTTATATACAGGGCAACCATAGGTCTGCATCACACAGAAGCATCCTGACTTTCATCCGTGGTGGACGTTTCAAGTGAACCCAGCGAATCGCCATTTTGAAGCTTCAATCAGTTGCTAAGCAATGGAGACGCCATTTTTTTATGGACGCCATCTGATCTACTATCAACACGAGGGACATTGACCCAGTGCCCGTGACTTTGGTATCAGCTGTGACTCCTGCGAGTGACTACACACGCTGAAGTCTACGGTGAATTGAAGCAACAGTTTCACCTTCATCAAGAAATTCCAGGAATAATTCATCAAGTCAAGACTTCAGTAATAGGTATTTCATGGGCACACGGTAGATTTATACACACATTGATATATTCTACAGCATATCACACGTTAACCATCGTGATAGGTTATTTTTAATTTATAAGTGTCTTACTTGTCTGATATATATATATATATATATATATATATATATATATATATATATATATATATATATATATATATATATATGTATATATATATATAAAACAAAGAAGTATGTCTGTGTGTTTGTATGTCTGTGTGTTTGTTTGTTTGTGTGTGTGTGTCCGCACGAAAATCACGGAAACTACTTTACCGATCTGTAGTGATGATGGATGGTGTTATATGTATTGATGATGTGTGGTGTTATATGTAGTGATGATGGATAGTGCTATATGTAGTGATAATGGATGGTGTTATATGTAGTGATGATGGATGATGTTATATGTAGTGATGATGGGTGGTGTTATATGTAGTGATGATGGATGATGTTATATGTAGTGATGATGGGTGGTGTTATATGTAGTGATGATGGATGATGTTATATGTAGTGATGATGGGTGTTGTTATATGTAGCGATGATGGATGGTGTTATATGAAGTGATGATGGATGATGTTAAATGTAGTGATGATGGATGTTGTTATATGTAGTGATGATGGATGGTGTTATATGTAGAGATGATGGATGATGTTATATGTAGTGATGATGGATATTGTTATATGTAGTGATTGTTAGGTTCTGAATAATAAGTTCTATATACAGGAGAGAACACAAACACCTGTATAGTTTTGTAGGTTCGGTTTACTGGATAAGAGTATGTACACAGAGGAGAGCAGCGGTCTCCCTTGACTAGGCTCCCGGTCAACTGCTATAGGCGACGTATGGCAAGTGATACATTAGCAGCTTCCATACGTCGCCAGGCACATTAATTAAGCATGTGGGATATGGTAATAACATTGCCACACGCTGCTAGCTAGGCTGAATAAATAATACATAGATGGAGCACATACATAATATACATACATGATATATAATCCAGCATACATAATATACATACACCTCCCTCCCCCCTATACGCTCATAGCAAAGTCTTGAGCGGACCTTTTCTTTTGGATCCGTTGTGAGCGTCGAGGGACTTCATCACTGGGAAGGGTATGGGACTCAACACTGGTGGCGGGGCCAGCAGAAGGCATTGTTACGGGTCGGAGAAAACGGCGGTTCCTCCACCACACACGACCACTGGGTAACCGCACCTGGTAGTCCCGTGACCTGCCGAGACCCATAACTACGCCTACTTTGTCCCAACGTAGGGAGGTCGGGTCCTGAACACGGACTTGGGTGCCGACACTCAACCTGGGGAGAGAACGGGCGTGGTCATTGTAGCGGGCGACGACGTCCTGAACACGTTCGGCGGCTCGGCGGTCACAATCCTCTGTCTTGGCCTGCCACTCCTTGGAGAAGGATTGAGGGTGAGCAGGGACACAAGAACGAAGGGGGCGTCCATACAAGACCTGGGCAGGGGAGCGTCCGGTGTAGTTAGGTGTGTTGCGGAGTTCAAGAAGACCCCTGTCGAAGGCCTAGCAGTCAATGTTCCCAGAAGGGGCCACCTTAAGGATGAGGTGCTTCAGGGATTTGACAGCAGCCTCAGCGTGGCCGTTGGACTGCGGGTAATGGGGCGATGACAACACATGCCGGACTCCCCATCGGTCGAGGAACACAGCAAAGTCCCGGCTTGTGAACTGAGGCCCTCCGTCGGTTCGCAGGCGTACAGGAACGCCCACGTCACGGAAGTAGTGGCGGAACTTGCTGATGGTGGCGGCAGACGTCGTGTCATTACCGCACTTGATGACAACCGGCCAACCAGAGAGACGGTCGACGATAACGAGGAAGGACTTTCCTGACACACAGAAAAAGTCGGCCGACACAGACTCAAAGGGGCGGGTGGGGTTGTCGTCACTCATGAAGGGTTCCTGCTGCTGGCTGGGTTGTAATACTTGGCAGGGCTCACACGCACGGACAACATTGGAGATGTCGGAGTTGATGCCGGGCCAGAACACAGTCTGTCGTGCACGTCGTTTGGTGGCCTCAGCTCCACGGTGACTGTCGTGAAGGCGGGCCAAGGCGTGGGGACGTGATGCAGCAGGGACAACTACACGTGCTCCGTACAGAACAAGGTCTCCGTCGCAGTAGAGTTCATCGCGGAGTTTCCAATACGGGAGCAGGGTGTTGTGAAGATCGTAGCGGTTGCTAGGAAATCCATTCCTCACACACTCGACGAGTCGGACATAGGAAGGGTCATCTCGGGCCGCTGTTCGAAGGTCCTCCATTGCCTTGTCGTCATCTGGTGACAGGTCCGAACGAAGGGATTGGACGGCATGGAGAGTGACCACAGTCCTGACGGAAAGAGCGAGGTCGGCGTCGAGTACATGGTCTTCTGGAGTAGGGCGGCTGACAGGAGAGCGGGATAAGGCATCAGGGATGCAGAGCTCCTTACCAGCACGCCACACTGCAGTGAAGATGTACGCCGAGAGCTTCTCTTTCAGACGCTGGAGGCGAGGGTTCTCAACGGCGTCTAGCGTGTAGTGGTTGAGGATCGGGACAAGCGGGCGATGGTCGGTCACTAGGTGAAAGTGTTGCAGGCCTATGAGGTAAAACCTGCACTTGGACATCGCCCAAACCACAGCCAACAGCTCCAACTCAATAGTGGCGTAGCACGTCTCAGTGTCAGAGAGGAAACGCGAGCCACACTGGACGAGCCGGAACTGCCCTCCACCATGATCCTGCAGTAGGGCGTATCCCACGCCATACAAGCGTGAGGCATCTGTCTGCAGAACTGTCGGCAAGGCTGGGTCAAACGTGGCGAGGACAGGTGGACGAGACAGGGCCTGTTTCACTTGCTGGAAGGCCTTGTCGTGGTCGGGGGTCCACAGGAATGTCCTCTTGGGGCTCATCAGGGGGCGAAGTGGTTGAGCAGCTGCGGAGATGTCCGACGAAAACTCTGCTAACTGGTTGACGAGACCGATGAAGGACCTCAAGTCGGTCAGGTTAGCAGGGGTGGGAAAATCCGTAATGGCGCGGACCTTTTCCGGGTCAGCTGCGATACCATTCCCTGAGAGGGTGTACCCACAAAAGTCAACTGAAGAGCTGGCCAGAACAAACTTGTCGGCATTTAGGGTAATGCCGTGCTTCCGGCACCTGTTCAGTAACTCGTAGATACGGCAGAGGTGATCCATATAATCCTCGTCGTACACGAGTATGTCGTCGACCACTTTCACGCAGTTTGCCAGACCTTGTACAGCCATATCACCTCGAAGACAGAAAGCGTCTCCTGTAGCGGCGAATCCCATGGGGCCACGGCAATAACTGTAACGTCCATGCGGGGTGATGAACGTTGTGAGTGGTCGGTCTTCTTCGGCAAGCTCTATCTGCCAGTATCCACACAGGGCGTCCATCGTCGTGAAGAAGCGCGCCTTCGGGTTCACGCTGCGTATGGGTGCAAAGGGCGTGGGAGAAGGGTGCGCAGGACGAGACACCTGGTTGTTGAGCTTGGAAAGGTCAGTGGTGATCCGAACACCACCTTTAGGTTTTGCGACGACAACCATCGGGTGACACCATGGAGACGGGTCATCGCCGGTTGGTACAATAATTTCTTGGGCGACCATGGAGTCCAGCTCGTTTTTGACCGCCTCGCGGAAGGCCAGGGGAACCAGTCGAGGGGTGTAAATAGCGAATGGCTTCGCGTCGTCCCTCAGGTGGATCCTCATGGGGGGGCCTGCCATCTTCTTGAGAGGCTTGGATTCCAGAGCGGACTTGGTCACCAGAACGTCGCTGAATTCCTTCAGGAAGTACTTCCGAGCATCCGAAGGAGAGGTGTCACTGGCAAGAGGCAGGGGTAGGGCGGCAGCAGGGTCGTTGCTGCTCCCTTTTTGCACCCTGTTGGCGTGTTTTACCTCAAGAATAGGTTTGGGGAAGTCCTGGGAGATGATGGCCAACTCCTGACAATGTCTGTAGGACAGCAAAGGAGTCTGGACACCGTTATGCACATCAATCCAGGCTTGACACGACCTGTTGCCAAAGGTGACGTGTGCATAGAGTGAACCTAGGGCCGGGGTCATCTGTGAACCATCTGCCATAAAGCGGAGATCCTTGGGGGGCGGTCCTAGATCACTTGGAGAGAGCCCCAAGCATTGCAAATGCTGGGGACCGATGACTGTAGCATCAGCGCCGGTGTCGGGCAACATCTGAAGACGGGATGACACACCGCCGTAGGTCACGATGACGCTGATGTACTGGGGGACTTTGGTCCTGGGACGCGGGGGGGAGCACACATTCCTAATGTGGCTCGAGCGTTGTCAGGAGTCGTCGTGCCTCTGATTGGAAGGCTGTGGGCGGCCCTCTCTGGTGGAAGGGGGCTGAAGCTTCCGCCGACGCGGTCTCTTGGGTATGTTGGAAGGGCAACACTTGTCATAGTGGCCCAGACGACCACACACATTGCACTGGACGCGTTTGGCTGGGCACCGTACTGTGAGTGACCAGTGGCCCTTACGGTCACAACTGTTGCAGGTAGACTGAGCAGCTGGACACACCTGTGTTCCGTGCTGCTTACCACAGTTGTTGCAAAATAAACCGGGCGTGGACGTGGTGGGCGAAGGCGTAGGAACAGACTTCTTGTCCTTCTTGTACCGGGACACAGCGCGTACAGCTGTAGGGGGAGCACGGATGGCAGAGGTGGCACACCTGGCAGCCTCATAGGAGCGACATATCGTCAACACATCCTTAAGAGAAGAGGAAGAGTCGAGGGAGGTGAGGCGTTGGACAAGTTCCTCGTCCTTAACACCCATCAGGATCACCTGCCTCAACTGGGTCTCCTCGCACTGCTGGTGGTGGCCTGGGCATATATCTACCTCTTCCGAGGCTCTCTTAAGACGCACGTAAAAGGCATCAAAAGACTCACCCTCCATCTGTCTGCAGCTAAACAATTCCCTCCTGCGCAGAGCTTCATTCTGCTGTCCTTTGATGTGCCATTGTAGAACGTCCAGTACCTCCTCTACAGACAGCAAAGAGGTTGGGGGTACCTGCAACGTATGTTCCAAGACACGCTGAATTTCCAAGGACAGGCACATCCGCAGCTGGATGAGTTGTTTAGGCTGTGACAAACTCTGGAGATCCACCATTGTAGAATAATCAGTCCACCGTCGCCGCCATTCACGAAAAGTCTGGAAATTCACATCAGGCTTCAAGATGGGCGGTGTTTGAGCTGCTGCTTTAGGTGGGGCTGGGGGGTGTGAAGGAAGCATGGATGAGGTATCTGAACCAGTCAGTACCGAGGCAGTGTTAGAGCCAGGGGCTTGGTTAACAGTGAGGCGAGATATCAAGGCTTCAAACCGTTCACTGTCTTCCAATCTCCGTTGGTTGTCTCGTTCTGCCTCTGCTTGCCTTCTGTGCTCATCCGCCAAACGTCTGTGGGCTTCATCCTCGCGTTTCTCATCTCTCATAAACTTCAGTAAAGCAATTATCTCTGGAGACAACGCTGAATATTGAGGTGAGGGACTGCGCGATGTGGGGGCTGGAGCGTCGTGGCCGGCCTGGTCATCCATCTCTGCGGGGCTATCACCCGCCTGAGTCATCCAGACGCTGGGTCCACGGCTACGTAAGGCGTGAGACATAACTACTTCCTCTGTGTACTATGTCTTAATCAGTGTTGACCGGTCAGCCCGTCGTATCAACAGGATTTCAGACAAAAAATTAATTAAATACACAGATAAGTAGGTTATATATATAAAATATATATAAGGAAGCCGCGCGGTCAGCGAGTGTTAGTACATGTATGTGTGTGAGTGTGTCCCGGGCCGGCAAAGCGTCTCGCCCCAGCTGTGAGGGGGGGGTGGAGGCGGCGCTGTGAGGGGGGTGGAGGGAGAGGCGCGGCGACTCCCAGTCGGTCTAGTTACCCTCAGAACGCGGTCAGAGACGGGTGCACTGAACTCTACTCCTTACAAATGCCCAGAACGTGCCGTATACCTTGGGAATCCTTTAGAACAAGGTCACACATGAATGGCACGAAACACACAATGCGCTAAACACTTCACAGAAAATCACTGTCACTGACACTGCTCAAAGTTGCTGAAATTCTTCGAGGAGAGATGACGCACGGGAGTTGACCCAAGCGAGAGTCCATAACCGGCTTTCCACAAACTTTGCGCTATCACTCGTAATTATCCAGTAAGATCGGATCACTGCGCCATGTTAGGTTCTGAATAATAAGTTCTATATACAGGAGAGAACACAAACACCTGTATAGTTTTGTAGGTTCGGTTTACTGGATAAGAGTATGTACACAGAGGAGAGCAGCGGTCTCCCTTGACTAGGCTCCCGGTCAACTGCTATAGGCGACGTATGGCAAGTGATACATTAGCAGCTTCCATACGTCGCCAGGCACATTAATTAAGCATGTGGGATATGGTAATAACATTGCCACACGCTGCTAGCTAGGCTGAATAAATAATACATAGATGGAGCACATACATAATATACATACATGATATATAATCCAGCATACATAATATACATACAGTGATGATGGGTGGTGTTATTTGTAGTGATGATGGATGGTGCTATATGTAGTGATGATGGTTGGTGTTATATGTAGTGATGATGGATGATGTTATATATAGTGATGATGGATGTTGTTATATGTAGTGATGATGTGTGGTGTTATATGTAGTGATGATGAATGGTGTTATATGTAGTGATGATGGATGGTGTTATATGTAGTGATGATGGATGATGCTATATGTAGTGATGATGGGTGGTGTTATATGTAGTGATGATGGATGATGTTATATGTAGTGATGATGGATGTTGTTATATGTAGTGATGATGGATGGTGTTATATGTAGAGATGATGGGTAATGTTATATGTAGTGATGATGGGTGGTGTTATATGTAGTGATGATTACACAATAAAATAATAACAGTTTAATACTAAAAAAATATACTTTGCTGTACCGTTGTAGTGAAAAACATGGTGGAACTTACATACACCGTTAATGAAATATTGATGGAAGAAGAAGTTTTGGGGAGTGAACAGTGAGACAATGTGGAGCTTCCCGGAGAGTGGCGTCCTACCGTGGCCTAGTGAATGAGCCACCTGGACCAAACTTGGCATGGATAGCAAGTGTTTCCTTGCTTCTCTCATGGACAGTTCTATGTTGGATGCTCCAGAGTGGGAACTGGCAAAAATCTGTACATGCTTGCTGCTAATGGGAAAACCAAAAATGTGGTCTACCCTAATGCACTACTGTGAGACAATGTGGAGCCTCCCGGAGGGTGGCGTCCTACCGTGTGTGTCCGCACGAGAATCTCGGAAACTACTTTACCGATCTGTAGTGATGATGAATGGTGTTATATGTAGTGATGATGGATGATGTTATATGTAGTGATGATGGGTGGTGTTATATGTAGTGATGATTAAACAATAAAATATTAATGCTAAAAAAATATACTTTGCTGTACCGTTGTAGTAAAAAAATATGGTGGAACTTACATACGCTGGTAATGAACTATTGATGGAAGAAGTTTTGGGGACTGAACAGTGAGACAATGTGGACCCGCCCGGAGGGCGGCGATTCTGCTAGTGTGTGTAGCCTATATATATATATATATATATATATATATATATATATATATATATATATATATATATATATATATATATATATATACTGAAGTAATCAAAGTCCAGTATTATTATTCTCTTGTTCATTTACTAGTAAATTTATATAATTTTCTGTAAATGGATAGGCAAGAGTATTTTATGATATAATTTTTTTTACTCTCCATTTAGTATTAATGGATGATCTTTTTAATATATCGAGTTCAGATATTACCAAATTGGCTGAGCGTTATAATAACGATTCAGATATTGGTGATGGTACTAGTGTTAATACTGAGTAAATAGAGTCATTAGATTCGTATGAAAGACAGGCGCAGTTCCAGCTAGACACTTCTGTTAAGAGTAGTGAAGACTTAATAGATCGATCATTTGACTTTTTAAACCATAGAACCCTAAGGTCAGGTAATAAGTACGATACAACACCTGATTACGGGCAGGTTCTCTCTCATCCTACAGAGAAAGACAGTGTGTCAGAAAAGTTTTCTTTCCCTCCTACATTACCTGATCCTTCAGTTAGGCCTAAGTTGTCTAGCATGACTACTACTAACACCCGCATGTCAACTAACCCTTCTAATGTTATTCAGGTGTTACCGCGTAGGGACTTAAGTTCGCGAATTTTAGGCGGAAGATGACTACCGTGTGACTACTATGAAAAATGTTATGTTAATGGAAGATGAAGAAAGAAAGTCTTTTGTCTTCTCTCATATCAAGCAAGGTAGATTTGCAAGTGAGCATTTAGACGCTAGTGGTCTTGCAGATTCTAGGTATGAAAAGTTTTGGAAGGCATTAATTGGTACTTTTTGAGTTCGGAACACAGCAAGGACATTTAAATTGAATGTTTAGATGGATTGACCACAATACACTTGTGGTTCGCACAGAAGGTCCGATGAAAAGTGTCGCCATTGCTGGTGATGTCTGTCAAGACATTCTGGCTAATATTGGTGGAGCTTCCTTGTTTAACGATAATGACTATATGTCGAAAGAAAATTTTGCAAAACTGATTGAAATAATTAGGTTTCTTGTGACAGTCTGTGACTCTACATATAATCATGCACAGAATAATGATTATGCACCGACTGATTTGCTTCTGGAGTATGCAAATAAGATTGCACCTAAGGCATCACGTATTCCACCAGCTAGGACAGCTATACCTGTTGCCCCAATGCAACAAAGAGTTCCTAAGAACTCAGGTACAAAAGTTAAGCAAACACTAGTATGTACCCATTGCAAGAAGAGAGGTCATACAGTTGATTTTTGTTACCAACTCCAGCGTGGTGGTGTCAAGACTAATAACGCGACTCCTCCAACCACCAACCCACGGCAGAGACATGGACCACTTAAGACGTATTCAGCGGCTGCAAAGACTAAGTCTGAAGCAGGAAATAATGCTGATATGTGGTGTGAGTACTACCATAGGTCTACTTCCCACAACACCGATGGTTGTGCGATTATCCAAAGATGTCGGGACATAGACTCAGGCTTACCCCAGGTAACACAACAGTGTACAACGCGTCGTCGTTATTACAAGAAGTCGGGGGAAGACGAGCGACAGTCCCAGAACGACGAAGAATAGATACACCAGTACCAACGCACAACAGCACTTCTGTTGCAGCCTCGTTAATAGCTGTGCTCAACAAAGCGGAAGTGTTGTCAGTTCCGGCGAGGGTTGGGTCAGTCAAGTTGGCTCTGGATATTGATATGGGCGCATGTACAAATGTATTGGCTTTGGCATCCTATCAAGAGCTACATCGTAGATCCCCTCACCGGGATTTTTCATTTCGACCAACTGACACCGATCTCGAAGGAGTTTTCTCGTACGCAGCTGGATATTGCAGGGATGGTAACATTACCGCTACGCTTTTCTAGACGTGATATTTCCTTTTATGCAGATTTTTATGTAGTCCAAGAATTTAATTTACCAGCTTACGGGTTAATAGGTCTATCAACTCTTAGAACTAACTTGATAGATGTTCATCTAAGTAATTATTCTATCACAATTATTGGTGATTCCTACAATGCTATGCAAATTTCTGTACCGTTGCTCTCCGCAGGGTTGAAAGTGTTATCCACCATGCATACTACGAGGAAGATGGATAACGAGTCAAAGAGAGTTCCAGACCTCACACTCACTTTCCCAGCGTGATAATAGCAGCAAAAGTTGGACGATTGTACATGCAGTTTTAACGGGTACTCTCCACTTTCAGAATGAAGAAATCACCACAGCCACCGTTGTTTTATCTGACTTGTACACGGGGACTGATGTAGTATGTTTTACGGAAACATGTAAGCCTTATTGTGCGAATCTACATTGTGCACGATTCGACCTGGTGGTTTAACAGGCGTTCTAGTTCTTAACAGAACAGGCGCTGTAAGAATATTGAAAGAAGGTTGTTATTTGTTTGATTTTCTAGTTTATCATAACCAGTTTGCACAGCAGCCTACGCAATTCCCAATAGGCAGTGTTTCATCTCCACTTAAACAAGCCAGACAGGAGAGGATAGATCAAATATCAACACATGTTAAGGTGATTGATCACCCTCAAGGCAAGACTAGACTCTTAGAGTTACTTGCCGACTAAAGAAACGTTGTAGCTTTACCAGGGGAACAGCTAGGGCACACAAATATAAACTCACATCACATATCCTTAAAAGAGGGCACGAATCCAATTTACATACCAGCTTACCGACTACCACATAGCGCTGTAGTTCAGGACATGGTTCAGGATATGTTGAATGAGAGGGTTATCACACATTATAAATTTCCTTTCAATAGCCCTTTGTTTTTAGTCCCAAAGAAGGTCACCGGCTCTAATTCTACAATATCCTACACCAGAAAGTCCGTTTGACACAGTCGCGATCGACTTGCTACAACTTTTCTAGGAGTCATCAAGGATCCTCGTATGTTCTAGTGTGTGTGGATCATTTTTCTAGATTTCTGGTTTTAGTCCCTCTGAAGGATAAAACAGCCGAATCAGTGGGTCATGCATTAGTTATGCTTCTGATATGTCTTTTAACTACTCCCAAGGTTCTTCTCGCTGATAATGAATTCGAGTTCAAGAATCAGCTAGTAGCACAAATTTGTGTACAATATGGAATACAACAAAGTTTTATCACAGCCTACCATCCACAAGTTAATGGCCTTGTTGAGAGAACCAATCGCAAAATCCTGGAGATTCTTCGTCCACTAGTGTGTCAAATGCACTATGCAGGGAGGATTGGTTACCGCAATACCGCAAGTTGCCGCATCTATTAATGGGTCGATCAGCAGCTTCACACGCTGAAATCATTTATAAGCAACATAAACAAGCTAAGCCTGTCATAGTAGAAATAAGCGATGCTGTTATGGTGCGAGAATCTGAACGAAAGCCTAAACTTTCACCCAAATTTGATGGTCCAGTCTGCATTATCACCAAAGAAGCGGGAAACAAATTAAATTTTTTGAAGCCAAATGCACAAACTGCAGATGTAGTGCATGTGAACAGACTTAAAAAGGCCATCCAGATTTATTACCCAAGAATGGTAATGATGTCATAGACACATTTTTTCAAACAGTTAACACACCAAGTGTAACTAATGATTATTGTTTAAAACTACGTTCTGCAAAACAATATTAAGATACATTGACCTTTTACAGAAGCAATGCTCCTACTCCTTTGTGGCACCTCCGTGTTGGCGAATATGTCCACGGGAGTCCTCAAGCCAGATGCGCTTGCCACACCCCTAGGACGCGTTCTCATTGCTGAAGGCGTGGTGAACATAAAGTATGAGTTGCACGGACTGCTCAAGCTTCCACGCAAGATGGAGTCTATTGATACCCAACTGCAGACAGCTATGACCGTCCTTGAGGATCTAAGTAAGAATCCTAACAGTTCGACAATGGTATCACAAATTGTTAATCTTCAGCTACTTCGTCTTAAGACTCTTCACAAGACTGTCGTCGCAGCTATACGTTCTATTCCAGCATCTCAGAATGATCTTGCAAAGAAGGTGCGTTCTCAAACGCGAAGAAAGCTAGGATTGTTTAATTTTGTTGGTCTGATACAAAGACCTCTGTTTGGCACTGGTACTGCCAAGAATGAAGCTAAATTAGGAGACTGTATGAACATTGTCGACCAAGCCGTTCTTAACCAAAATCGCGTTATAACTCAGACTTTTCATGCAATTAATGCCTTGGAATCAAAAGTTAATGCGATTATTTCTGAGTCTAACCATTTATCTAGGGTTGTTTATAATTTATTTAATTCAGTCCCTACATTGGAGTGGCTCCTTTCTTTTTCTGATTATTTGCATGCTGCGGAAACTTCAGTTCAAGCTGTAATTAGTAACAAAAATTAACTAATCGCAAGCATTATGGATGCAGGGTTAGGACGAGTGGATTCACAGCTTGTGAAGCATTACAAATAGCCAAGACGAGTTGTCATTTAACTCCAATTTTCACAGATCATGACGTCGAATATTATTACCCTCTCTTGGAGTCAACTCTCACCCACAATGCAATTCTCATCCACAATGCTATTCTCATCCACATACCTATGCTAGGGCAACGCAAATTTAATGCATGGCATTTGGAACCCTTCCCTTTGTATTATAATGAAAACTGTTTAATCTGGAAAAACCAATTGAAATTTTGCTAATTGATGAAAATTACTCTTTGTTAGCAGTGGGTGATCCTAGGGTACTATCAAGGTATAAGTCGTCATATTTACATTTAAATGTATGTCCATCCTATGTATTCGCATTTATACCTGCTGCAGGAGGAATATGTGAATTGGCGATCATACAAACTAACGTATGAACAGTGCTAACACAATGTACTTGTGCACTGATTTCTAGGAAAACTGTGTCTCATGTACATCTACATAATGTGCAGTAATTTTTCTTTCCTGATGAAACTAACGTCATTTTAAGGTGCCAAGATGGTGGTAAACAGCTAGTTATGAAAGGTTATAATAAGGCTCCGGATTACTGTGAAATAACTTGTAGTTCGTTGAAGACCTTGCCTGCTCATCAGCATTTTGCATTGAATTTAAATCTTACTTCAGATTTTATTCCATTGTATCAAGTTCCTAATTTGACTGTTAGTAAACTCAATATTGTCTCAGAGAAGTTAAAAGTTATTTCTTATTTGAAAGAGTCACAGTTTACTATCTTAGAAGATCGCTTGCAATTTTGTTTTGCACAGGCTTTTGCTATATCAAGTTTAATTATTCCTACTATTGTGTTAATTCTTGCAGTGATATTTTTGTATCTTCCAAGTTTGCCATTGTATATAATATACTATCCCGGAAGACACTTCAGTCTAGGACTCCAGTAACCATTGAACCTCAGGTTCCAGTTTCTCCAGTTTAGTGTTTACACAAATGTTTGTAACATGGGTAGGTATATGTATAGAGTTTTATTCTGCAAGACTTGTTAATTCCTCAAAGAAGCTCGGAAGGTGGTGACCGAGCAATGTATAAGCCCCTGTCTCAAAGACAAGCCTTTATATAAATATGGGGCAGTACATTTGTGTTATATAATCATATCACCCCCTGTGATTTTCCACTAGTTAGGAGGTGACATGGTCAGATCACATGATGGGTAAGTTCCACCCTTGAGGAATGGCTCTAGAAATTCTAGGTCAGCTATTAGAAGCCAGCTAGCACACTCACTATCATCTCAACTCCCACACCAATCGGACGTATTAGTAGAGCTTATCTAAGATAGCGTCCGTCCTCATTTAACACCCATAGCCACAGTGATTAATTACAGTGATAAACATTTGTAACTGTATTGAATATATTTTCCTAAATAAAAACAGAAAAGGACCTTTTGGGTTTTGCTATTAAAACCCAATAAACTTTTACATATTCTAGCTCCATTACCTAATCAAGAATCTATGGTAAAGGCGTAAGATATTATTATTGTTATTATTGTTATTATAATTAATGTTATTGTTATTGTTGTTATTATTGCTATTGTTATTATTGTTATTGTTTTTATTGTTATTGTTATTATTATTGTTATTGTTATTGTTACTATTGTTTTTGTTATTATTGTTAGTGTTATTATTATTATTATTATTATTATTATTATTATTATTATTATTATTATTATTATACCACTTGCCATAATTTCAGTTTCCTGGTTGCCAAGTTGCCTGTTCTTTCTATATGGATAAAACTGGTAGTGGCAGGGGTGGGGCCAGCCCATTCCTAGATACACCCCCACTTCGCCTCCCCGCCTTTCTACCCCCGCCCAGAGTCAGTGGGAGGAGCCAGGTTACATGGGGGCCCCCTGATTGGTCAGCAAACGCTGGTTCCTCCAGTCAGGATGACGTCATCTCCAGGGAGGACGTCATATCTCGAGATGACCTCAGAAGTCGGGATGACGTCATATATGTGATGCTAATGCACGGTGATGGTGGATGGCGGGAAATTGTACAGGTAAATCAGCTTAGTCATAATTAAGGCATCCAAGCTATAGTCAAGACCGCCCATGGGGCCAATTACAATATTGTTGATTACAGTTACGATTTAAATGTTCAATTTTCATTTTCTTCAATACGATTAAGATTACCTAATCGAAATATCAGAATTTTGGATTATGATTATAATTATTACAGTTATGTTTCTTGATTAGATTACGATTGTGATTACATTGGCTTCTATACATTTCATTGTTATTATAACTTCCCTGGATTATAATTGCATTTGTGATTACATTTACAAGAAATTGGTTAACATTTGATTACACAAAATCTACGTAATAAGAATCAACTAAATAATTCAAAATTGAACTCTGTAGATAAAGTATGTGTCAAATAAAAAAAACAACAGCAGTGAGTAGCGCAAAATATCCAATAAGCTAGTATCCATAACGTGCTCTGGGGTGGAACATGAAGGACCTACAGTACTGTACGGTGGTGGAGAAGCATCATAGTAGCCTACTGGTCACATGACCACAGTATAATGTTATACATTACACTACAGTACAGTCACGTGGCGCCAAGTTGACTTGACCAACTTATCAAAGTGGGGATAAAATTGAAATGACATGAAATGCAATCCTGCAAGAAATCGAATATTATATGTAATACATTTGCAATAATATTGTAATCCGATAATAAGATTTTTTTTGCTGGGTTACGATTATAATTACGATTACAAACTATGGAAGAAGCTATATTTTCATTACAATATGATCACAGGTTTTTGAAAAAGTAGAATTATGACTAGATTACGATTGTAAAATTACAAATTATTTTGATTACAATTACGATTGTGAATATACCGTAATCAATTATGAGTACAAGATTATAATTATAATCAGCCCCCTGTCTGGTTAGACATCAAGCTATAGTTAAAACATCCTTACCACAAAACATAAGTAAGACATTGTGAATGTTCTGTGAGTACGACATTACTGTTTGTTCCTGCCTCATACTATATCTTTTATGACAGGTAAACCATCAATATAAATAATGGTTTTGTATGATTTCCACAGCTTATTTTCCAAGTTTTGGGATTACCTGAAGAATAGCCACCCAAGTTTATTTCAACAACAGATTGATAACCATAATATATAATCTGACCTAACCTACACTATCCTAACCGGGAATGGGACAACTGGCCGCCGCCATCTGGCCGCAGCCCAACTGGCCGCGGGAAACTCGCCGCGGCCGACTGGCCGCCGCGGACTGGGGGTAAACTGCAAACGCCTAGGTTAGGTTAGGTTAGGTTAGGTTAGGTTAGGTTAGGTTAGGTTAGGTTAGCTGCTCATCGAAGACTGCAAAATGAACTTGGAATGCAACATCCTACTGTTTGGAAATTTATTGATGGTTTGAAAACAGTCCAACGTGGAAGAGACCTATATTAGGAGCAGCTGATCGCAGGGCAAGAGCCACCTGTCAAGTTGAAGAAATACAGACAAGCAGATGAAAGAATTAAAGCAATTGTCAGTACATTTGAGAGTCGAAATCTTGTAGAATATCTTAGGGAAATTGCCCATAACTTTTCATAGATTTTTGCAGTTGAATCTTGTTTTTTTTTAATCAACAAAGACATTTTAGCATGCTTATTTTTTACCAACAATAATTTTACAAACAACATAACTTTTCATAGATTTTTGCATATGTATCTTTTATTATTTTATTCCAATAAAGTATTTCATAAAGAAATTTTAATCCTCTTTTTTTTTTATCACACTTTCATCAATTTTGTCAACAAAAAGTTCCATATGGCGGCCAGTCGGCCGCGGCGAGTTTCCCGCGGCCAGTTGGGCTGCGGCCAGATGGCGGCGGCCAGTTGTCCTAGACCCATCCTAACCTAATGCTAATCTAACCTAGCCTCAACTATTGTATCTTAAACTAATACTAACCTAACCTAGCCTAACCAAACCTAACCTAACCTAACCCCCCTCAGGTAGCATTAGGGTGTTTAATGATCAGATGAAATAAACTCTAATCGTCAGGTGACCCCTTTTTTTAACCCTTGGTCATACTAGATGATAAACGTGTGTTACTGGCACTTGTGTACAATAATCAACGCAGCTGGTTACGGGATGGTCGTCCGATTTGGGATGAGACGTGGTCGGATGCTGGTATGTTTGAGTCAGTAGCGAAGAAACATTAGGCTGCATGAAGTCAAAGCTCCCTGATCCATTATTCGAAAGTGGATATGCACCATAGATATGGGCGTGCACGATAGATTATATTGCACCATTATACAGATATGGGCGTGCACGATAGATTATATTGGGCCATTAGACAGATATGGGCGTGCGTGATATATAATATTGGACTATTAGACAGATATGGACGTGTACGATAGATTATATTTGACTATTAGACAGATATGGGCGTGCACGATAGACTATATTGAACCATTAGCTAGATGTGGGCGGGGTTATCGAAAGCCATATTAGGGTATCTTGTATGTATGAGGAGTACGGTGGCTGAGTGGATGCAGTGCTCACCAACTGTCCTAAGAGGCCGGTGTTCTGCACCTGCACATCTCTTAGTTTGGTAAGTTAAGTAAAGGCCATCCAGTACAGCAACGGCTACAACGCTTTCGTGTACACCAAAGGCTTACTCTTCATTGTACCGTATCCACACTGCCCCTAACAAGCCATCAGACTTGTAGGACTCAATTTCATGCATTAGTGACAGTTTAGAATCAACGGTATTTTTTGTTGCCTTCCTCCAGTATTCATATTGTGTAATGTTAGGTTGTCACTGTAATGTGACTTACATATCAGTCTACTTGTGTCACTATACTTTCCCTTGATAAATTGTCATCCATCACTGCTACTCTTGTAGACGTCCGCCACGACCGCCCGTATCCCTCCTGAAGCTACATGGCCTCTGAGAGTGAGACTCTTGGCCGTCAATCAACAGGGACTAGTCGCTGTCTCCGAGGTCTCCCTTAACCTTGACAACATCTCCAAGGACCACCTCCCAAACTTCTTTGACGTACCAGATTACGAGGATCACCACCATCTTCACGACACTCCGACTTCCGAGGTCCCGTATGGCTACAAGGTAATTCTTCTCTTTCCCATTTCAATAGAGTCGTCTACAGGTAAGAGGAGCACAGTCGTATACTTTCACCCTGGACATATGAGAGCCCCCTGCTGGCTGGTGCTGCTCTCACTTTAAAGAAGCCACTCCATTGTTGAGGACTATCATGTATTTATTATTATTTTTTAATATAATGAAAAACTCAGTGTCTCAGGCGTCTGCTTCAGACCTGGGGATTGGCAACCACAGCCCACCACTTCAGACATTTGTATTAATGTATTATTTGAGAGTTTCTAATTAGTGCAGATTTTCAAAATCCATGTATGTAATGTACTGCAAACAGTTCACTCAAAAATATAACCTCAGTCGTTAAATGAAATGAGAAAATGCCGAAGCTTCATCATTAAAAACAAACTGTACTGTACTCATAAAATTTATGAGAAGAGTTATATGTAATAATGAAGGACTAAAAGTTAATGGTAAAGTAATATAAAATATATGCTATGTGGATGATACTGCTCTTATCACGATAGTGAAGAGGCGTTACAAAAACTCGGTAACAGATTAGTGGAAAAAGGTGAAGAATGTGGGTTAAGAGTTGATGCTGTAAAGACTAAAGTAATGGTTGTTTCCAAATTGGAAATAAATCCTAAAATAAACAATTATGGCAGACAACAGGGAGCTTAAACAAGTGGAAAATTTGGTGTATTTGGGAAGTAACATTAACTGTGATGGCTGAGGTACGAAATAAATTATAACAAGAATAGGACAAGTGAAAACAGCATTTAATAATATAAACACCCAAATGAAAAGGGACTTTAATTGCAATTTGAGAGAAAAGCTGCTGAAAGGCTTAATATGGCAAGGACTGATGTATGGGTCAGAAGCGTGGACACTTTCAGCAGACACCAGAGAGAGGTTAAAGCCTTTGAAATGTGGTGTTATAGGTGAATGTTAAGAGTAAGCTACAGTGACAGGAGAACAAATGAAGTACAAAGATTAACTAAAACCTTAAGAGAAATACTTGTAATGCACAGAAAAAAAAATAGATACTTTGGTCATATAATTTGGGATGAGGGAATAATAACGGAAATATTAATAGGCGAAGAAAATGTAGGGAGGCTGATCTTCAGATGATTTTTAATATAATTTTAAACAATAATATTCCACAATGGTTACTGTATAATAATAATGATAAATTTCTATCATCAGCTGAAGGCGGAGAGGACGCACCCACCATCACCAGTAGGAGGCGAGAGCGTCATCAGCTTCCCTAACAACAGCTCTGTTTTTGATAGCTCTGGTGACGGGTCTAGCAGCCACCCCGGACACACCCGCGACTATACACCCATCCACCCAGCTGGCCAAACACACCCACACACAGCTTACAATCAAGACAAAAGTGAACCACCTCCACAAGCTGCCTCAGTAAGAAATGTAGCTAACAACAAGAGTTGGTAATAATATGTAAATTATTTGACCAATTTGACTATTTATTGTAATAACTCAGGAGTCAGGTAGTAATAAATTTACTCAGTATATCATTCTTGCAGGTAGATCCATCTTGGACCCTTCAGATAGTGGACGTGGAGCTCGGTACACTGGCTGAGGTGATGGTGTCTTGGGCGCCTCGTGGGTCAGGGAGGGTGGAATACCTTCTCTCGTGGATTGAAGAGTCAGGTTTTGTGTCTGGCCACTTGTTGACTGATCAAGTTACCAGCGAGTTGTCCCTCTGGCCAGGTCAAGCATATTTTATACAGGTTAGGAAGTCATATTTATTTTGTTATATTTTTTACTCAACTTTCTAAAAAGCATTTTCCCTCTCTGTTTGTTTGCATCAAAACCCCATAAAAGGTAGTCTTTGTTTATCGTTATCATTAAACATATTACATTTAGATTTCCAGAACATTGGAATTGATGGTACCATAATCTGCAACCGTTAAATAATTAGTCAAGTGGATTATGATGCCTGACCAGTGAATTATTAGCTTTCAATATTTTACAAGTTGAGGGAAATTCCGAGGTGAATTATTTATTTTTTATTTACAATTATCAAATGTTGTTCATCCTCTCCCGTTGTTGTGAGGACGGGTCAAGAGGGACAGAAACATTAAAGATTGGACTTAATGATGTGGTAGAGTGATTCAAGAGGATTGTAGAAAGCAATATTAAAGTATCTGGACAATAATAGTCCAGTGAAATGCTTTGACAATCATATAATGTGAACCCGGAAATTGTCGGTACCACAAGGTTTTTTTGGTGGATTTGTAATCCTCGGGGGTCATAGACATCAGATCCAGGTGATGTAACTTTACCAGCATTGAGAAATTCTCGTAATTTGCGTAAATTTAAGATGGTTGCCGCCCAAACTAGGTCAGACAGGAAAATGATCAAAATTATTGATAGGAAAGTTCTAGAAAAGTGATTTAGGTGTCTACAGGGGGGTTTTGGGCATGGCGGGCCGAATGAAGGTGTCAGAAATGAATTTTACTGTTGCCAAGAAACAAAAATTTATTCATTGAAAAAAATCGAATTTTCCATTTGTGAAGCAAAACATGAAAATATCTCAGACAAAATATATCCAATTACAACTTGATTATTTGATCAACGCCACCACGCAACTCATTGACTTGGTGGCTGTACAATGATGTCACATAGCTTCACAACTGCAACCGCATAAAGTACCACAACCACCATAACCGAAACAGCCACACGAACCCACGTGGTTGTCACGGTTGGGAAACAATAACAAATGAGGGCTGACAGCTGTGTTGCCCTTATGTACTGTACAATATGCTACAATAATAGATACAGTGAACAATGTTTTTAGATGTTTACAGTGATAAATCTTGAGTAACTTGCTTAATTACAGGTGACCATTTTTTTTACGAAGATTAGCCCACCGGGGCATAGTTCACTGACCCACATCAGGGCCTGGGGGCGAAAATATAATAATAATTATACTACTGCTACTACTACTACTATTTATTTATTTTTTTTTTTTTAAACAAGAAATGGCCTCCAGCCTCCCCCAATAGCCAACCTTCGCCTCCATTTTATTACCTTAATATTAAATATCCTAATACATAAGTAGCTATCCTATCTGTGTTGATTTAGTTGAGCCGCAGATCTATGCAGCATTCAGTGACTGTAGCCTCATAGTCAATATCTGCAGCAGTTGTCGGGATTGGGGCGGAAGCTCTCGTTCCCCTGAGGCAGAGCAAAGCCGACCAAAGGAGAGAGAAAGACAGTCGACATCTCATCCAGGCTGTAACTTAACTTCTGGGCTGCTGCTTCTGTTCGGAGATCACCTCCGCGAGTCTGGCGTAGAAACATCTTGCACTTGGTCCCATCCCACCAGAGGTTGTGAACACTAGAGGAGTGAAGCTGACTTGATCAACGTTTTGAATTCTCTCCCCATATGCCCTTCTCTTGTCGTTCTCGTTCCTCCTATGTGCAGCATCGAGAGCTAGGTTACGGTGATATGTGACCATGAGATAAAAAATCCTGATGTCGAAGAAAGCTTGCTGTCCCCGCGTCCAGAATCCTCGAGCACTGACGTCCACACGGGCTTCGTTAGATGTGTTTGAAGTCCTGTGTTGGAAGATCTCACCATCCAATGGAAGGAGGGTCGGTTCTACCATGAAATCCCGGCAGATTTCCTTCAACATATTTGCGGTGAGGTCCCTTACCTCGTCATGCCTCATGCATATGAAGCCCCCTTTCTTGCACACCATGGCGTGATCGCCATCATAGGAAGAGCCACACACGCATTGGGAGTGCAAACCTTCTACTGGCCGACCGTACCTTAGAGCAATGGCATCTGTAAATTCTTGTTTATTAAGACTGAAACCATTTGCCCTTATCTGTAACGTAGTTAACCAGTTTGAGGCGCCCACCTCCTGCGCTATCGCCACTTTTTTTTTCAAATTTTCTGGTACCTGCAGCAACAGTTGCTGCAACTTATCATTTTGGCAGTGCTGTCGATCTGTCGTAATGGACCTACGAATCTTATTTTCTTCACTGGTATCCACCTCCCCTGTTGCATTCTGGGCTATTATGTGGTCCGTGAGGGCTGCCGTGAGCTTAAGTGAATTTTGATGTTCGGTGGCAGCAATCTCCTCTGGATTGGTTAGTCCCATCCCTCCCAGTCTTGGTGGAAGTGCAAGAAGTGCTGTTTCTGCTGGGGTTAAGTCAGGGTGTTTCTCTAATTTAGGAATGAAATTGACACTGATAACTTCTTCCAGAGGGTGGAGGAGGGGTCCGATATCAGGGATAGTACGCATCAGGTAGTTCCAACGATGCTTGACTCCATGGGTGAATGCAGCAAAGGCCGCATGTGGCTCTGTGTTTGCAATCTCAGACAGAGCTTGGATTTCACTAACCCACTCATTCACCTTTCCCGCTACGTACGCGGTCTTGAAGTCCGTAGTGCCAATTACTGCGCCTAGATGTCTTTGGCCGTCCTTAGTTATTTTGACCTCACTTCCGCCAAAAACCTCCATTGCCCGTTCATAATGTTCTGGCTTCACCATGAGGAAGGACTTGCTGGCGTTTGGGTGGTACCCTATTTGTGGACCTCGCTTTTCCTGCTCCTGTAAGGTCATCAGCACATGTCACTTGTTTGACCCCAGTTGTTTCAAATTTTATTTTTTGTTGGAGCACTGATAGGCCAATTGCATACATTGCCATTGCAACAGGGTTCCCCCTCGGTTGACTGTAAGATGGTATCACCTCTTAGAGCCTTGTTGTTTACTATGTAGAGGTCTGATGGATTCCTATACGAATTTTCAACATACATCGCAAAGCTTGGACACTTGATCTTGATGTTGTGCAGTGCAGCCTTGCGGTTAAGTATGTTGAATGCTATTGAAGCATCCACCAGGAGAACGGCCTCACAGTCACGCTGCTCAAATATCAATCTCATGGCATGAATGGCGGCCTCCCCGCCAGCCTGGTGGCCAACACACACTACTACTACTACTACTACTACTACTACTACTTTTTTTTTTTTAATTGGCCTCCAGCCTCCCCCAATAGCCACACCTTCCCCACCATTTATTTGCCTTAATATTAAATATCCTAATACATAATAAGCTATCCTATCTGTGTTAAATTAGTTGAGCCGCAGATCTATGCCGCATTCAGTGACTGTAGCCTCATAGTCAATATCTGCAGCAGTTGTCGGAGTAGGGGCAGAAGCTCTCGTTCCCCTGAGGCAGAGCAAAGCCGACCGAAGGAGAGAGAAGGACAGTCGACATCTCATCCAGGCTGTAACATAACTTCTGGGCTGCTGCTTCTGTTCGGAGATCACCTCCGCGAGTCTGGCGTAGAAACATCTTGCACTTGGGCCCATCCCACCAGAGGTTGTGAACACTAGAGGAGTGAAGCTGCCTTGATCAACGTTTTGAATTCTCTCCCCATATGCCCTTCTCTTGTCGTTCTCGTTCCTCCTATGTGCAGCATCGAGAGCTAGGTTACGGTGACATGCGGCCATGGGATAAAAAATCCTGATGTCGAAGAAAGCTCGCTGTCCCAGCGTCCAGAATCCTCGAGCACTGACGTCCACACGGCTTCGTTAGATGTGTTTGAAGTCCTGTGTTGGAAGATCTCACCATCCAGTGGAAGGAGGGTCGGTTCTACCATGACGTCCCGGCAGATTTCCTTCAACATATTTGCTGTGAGATCCCTTACCTCGTCATGCCTCATGCATATGAAGCCCCCCTTCTTGCAGACCATGGCGTGATCGCCGTCATAGGAAGAGCCACACACGCATTGGGAGGGCAAACCATCTACTGGCCAACCGTACCTTAGAGCAATGGCATCTGTAAATTCTTGTTTGTTAAGGCTGAAACCAATTGCCCTTATCGGTAACGTAGTTAACCAGTTCGAGGCGCCCACCTCCTGCGCTATAGCTACTTTTTTTGTCAAATTTTCCGGAACCTGCAGCAATAGTTGCTGCAACATGTCATTTTGGCAGTGCTGCCGATCTGTTGTAATGGCCCTACGGATCTTATTTACTTCGCTGGTGTCCACTTCCCCTGTTGCATTCTGGGCTATTATGTGGTCAGTGAGGGCTGCCGTGAGCTTAAGTGAATTTTGATGTTCAGTGTCAGCAATCTCCTCTGGATTAGTTAGTCCCATCCCTCCCAGTCTTGGTGGAAGTGCGAGAAGTGTTCTTTCTGCTGGTGTTAAGTCAGGGTGTTTCACCAGTCTGGGAATGAACTTGACACTGATGGCTTCTTCCAGAGGGTGGAGGAGGGGTCCGATCTCAGGGATGGTACGCATCAGGTAGTTCCAGCGATGCTTGACTCCATACTACTACTACTACTACTGCTAATAATAATAATAATAATAATAACAATAATAATGATAATAATAATAATAATAATAATAATAATAATAATAATTATAATAATAATAATTATAATAATAATAATAATAATAATAATAATAATAACAATACACTGATAATAATAATAATTAATAAAAAAATAATAATAACCATAAATAAATACAAAAATTGAAAATATAAATTAAGAGTGAAAAACAATATACAATACTGTATGTATGTTGTGTTGTAAAAGTAAGAGAAACAATTGAGACCTGCAAATGTGTGTAAATGAGGCAGAAAGTCAGATCAGCAACCTGGGACTTGGTCACAATTTTCGTGATACCATATGGCAGCAGGGTCTACCATTAGACAATACACTATGCGTCCAATATCTTCCCAAGTGCTAGTACCTTCCTGTTTAATAGCTGCCTACTACCTTTTTCACATATGGAGTGTAAAAAAGTAGTAGTATTGGATACTCTGATGAGCAAAAATCTCTTGTTTTTTCCTCATTCAAAAACCATAATTTGGAGCAAAATATGACTGTATTTTAATGTACAACTTGTACTCAAATGTACTAAGTTAATTACTAAAACATTTATGTTTAGTACAAACTATGGGATGTTTATACTTAAATTAATCACTATCTTGCAAAAATTCCAACAATGCACGTTATATTCTGCTAAGTCAAGTTTTCAATTCAAGATGCTGCCTCATAATATCTAGGATTCACCTCTTTCTTTCTTAAAGCACGAAAGAATAAAGAAAAATAATACCTAGAGCCTCAACCAAAGCTCAATAATCATAAGGATCGAAGTCAATGTCTTCCTCACCATTCGACTCACTAGCTAAATCGCTTTCACCTTCAACTTAAACTCCACTACTGGATTCCTCACCATTCGCCTCACCAGCCAAATCACTTCCATCTTCAACATAACAGACTCCATTAGTGTATTCCTCTCCATTCCCTTCATGCTTGGTGAACGGGGTGTGACATTCATCTAAACCCTTGCAGTGACAGTAGCAGGTACACGACAGGTCTGCCGTCAAGCAGCAGTTAGGATAAGTTGTGGGTTGGCATTGGGATATTTAATCTTTAAGGTGAAATAAGATGGGGCTAATCTGCAGGTGATCCCAATCTTATAATAAAGTTTTATCTGCCTGAATCCTTTACATTCTATTATAATTCTCTTCACCAACAGGTTGAACTCATTGACTCACAAGGAAATGCTGTCTTGAAAAGTCTGTCAACACCTGTGATGTTCAAGTCCACTCCTTCCAGCAGCTCAACAAGCAAGTCATCTCACACCTTCATAACCACCTTCCCTTTTATTAGCACAACAAAGACAGATGTTACGTCCAGTACAACTCCTTCTCTAATTCAGAGTAAAAGTTCTGAAGAAGATTCAAGGAGTGAGAAGCGACTCCTCAGGCATGGGAGTGTGTCTTTAGGTCCAGTCTTGAAGAACGATGACTTACACGACTTCATGCAAGATCAAGGTTTAGAAGTAGATCTCTTTCCTGAGGGAAGATCAACAAGCTTTACAGAAAACTCAGAAAAAAATGAACAAATACAAGGAAACAATGCTGAGCCGAGAGACGTAGTCCAGGGCGTAACTGAAAGACGACTGGTGCCACTGGCGGAGGTTTCTTCCCGAGAAATTCTGACAACAGGAACCTCAGACAGAATATCCCAAGCTATTGTGTGGTGTGTGGGTGTTGGCATAGGTGCTCTCCTTCTCCTCACACTGTGTAGTTTGGTGATATGGTTACTTAACAGATGTCGAAAATCATCTCGAAATGAGGAATATCCCGCAGATAGACTGGAAGGTTTCAGAAGTTCTTATAGGACAGAAATTGCTCAACAGCAGAATGTAAGAAATCAAGCGACGTCTTGGACATTTGAGAACTTCTGTTCAGCGAGTAAAAAATCAAAACTGGCACCAGCAAGAAAGGAAATGGTGGCATCAGGGATCGACAGCGCGTCCCTGGTGGAGAACTACGTCATCATGCTCGAGTCGCCGCCACCTACCAGGAAAATGAGGCCCTAGTCATAAATTATTTGCTTTTGTAATTTTATGAAATAGATACAAACTTTAGTCTTATATTTTTCATTTGTTTTCTGGATCTCATTATATGTCTTACACATAGATAAGATCACTACAGTACTTGGATTCTCATAGGCACATATTTGCTCGTGGTATTTTTAGCACTGGGTGTGTAACTTAAAAGACTTCTATGCATGTGTCAAGGTATACTAATATTCTACACTTTTCCAGTATGATATTTGTATTACTAAGAGTTAATGAAATCACAATCTTGAAAAATGTGTTAGACATTCTGTTTGTACGCTGCACTGGTTGTCATTATTCATCAGCACATGACAAAAAGCTTACATAGTTATCCTGTACTGTGTAGTCTTTCATCGTAGTTGTGTTCATTCATACCTTCATTTACAAGTAATAAAGACTGATCTTTTCTACATTTACATTATAGCATTAATAAAACAATGGTTCAGAAATATAGTCATTAGTTAGAGAGTACATGTTGATCTGGTCACAGGTCTCAACACTCTATCATTTACATCATCACATTAACTATATTGTTTGCAATCCTCAACACACAAGTCAGTTCCTCAACACACAAGTCAGTTCCTCAACACACAAGTCAGTTCCTCAACACACAAGTCAGTTCCCAAACACACATGTCAGTTCCTCAATGCACAACATGCAAGTCAATCCACAACAGTCAATTCTCCTACACATAAAGTCTACAGTAGTTGCCAAACACAACAAAACAAATTACATTCTAAGAAGATATTAAAAAGATTCAGATAAATTTTTCACCCAACAGCTAGAAACACTAATTACAATGTCTTACTGTAATCTATTAGTATAAAAGTCTAGTGCTGTTTTACCGCCGTTATCTTTTGTAGGTTAACTGTAAAAAGATGTCAACAGTTGTGTAAGTTGATGACTAAACTGGTGTTAGGGCAGATACTGTGTAGGTGTACATCATCTCAACATCTACCGTACTTTAGTCCAGTCAAGCTGATAAAAATATTTTAAATGGCAGAAATTGGAATATTAAATAGACGAAGACGTCCATTAAACAATAACATTATTTATCTTTATGATACACTGTGTTGTGTACTATAACAAAAAGTATATATTAAATCCACAACCACACACAGTTATTGAAGCATTATAACCACAACCCCATACAGTTATTGAAGCATTATAACCACAACCACACAGTTATTGAAGCATTATAACCACAACCACACACAGCTATTGAAGCATTATAACCACAACCACACAGTTATTGAAGCATTATAACCACAACCACACACAGTTATTGAAGCATTATAACCACAACCACACACTGCCACGCCCAGATGTGTACCTGACGAACATGACTTGAGTGGAAGGTATTCTTGTTGTCTATGGAAGTGAGAAATAATGTATCGAATCTTAGTTTCAAGCCGCATCAGTTGCTTTATAAATACCAGTCTTGACTTAACTGACTGATTGACATACTTGCTGAGAGAACTGTTGGACTAGCCTGTACTGATACTGGCAACATTATTTATATACTACTGTAAGGAGTCATTTGCACCAAAGACTAACTAATTTTGTATATATATATTATATATATATATATATGTGTGTGTGTTTTTATGTTAAATATTGTATAACTGTGAACTTTATTAATCTGTCACACTTATTAAGGAATACTTTCAGATTATCAGTGAAGCACAGCTATGCAAATTGTAAAACATCTGGAGTGAATAAAGTGAAGACAGTGGCGACAAACCAACACTAAAATAACACCGAGTCAAAACTTATAGACATAAAATTTATGTGATATTCTACACAACGTGATTTTAGCACTGGAATTAAGATGTAAAATTTTTTGCAATTACTGTTGTGGGTCAAATGGGTCAAAACTTACACCAACCTAACCATATGGAGTGAGTGTAATACCTATAACCTATTGTTTGGTTAAGTTGGATATAGCCTGTATGAAACTTGGGCCCATTAGACCAGCACACGTTTAGTAATGTTAGCTGGCTGGTGTACTGTAATTCCACACCTTACGCATGAGCCTTACTACTTGACAACGAGTTGGGTTTTACCTGAAAAAGAAAGAATCATCACCATAAACAGTGAATCATTATAAACATTAGCATTTGTGGTTGTATTCGAAACCTTTACAAAATCTAACTAGGAGTGAGAAGAGGAATGTCTAAGCAATGGTGCTCTTTATCAAGACATATTAAGTGAGCAACACATTACTAAAGTTATGCTGTACTGTACACACGATTAGTAAAACTTTTATGTTGACCAAAGTATAAATTATATCACAGCAACTTTATATACTTTAATAATAGAATGAGAGATATTACTTCCAGAACTTAATACCCAGTGTTACTGTTAGGGAACAATCAACTATCTCAACTACTGCAGCGTTAAAGCAGAGGGCTGGTAAGGTCCTCTCCCAGCAGAGGTTTAGGGCACACTGTATGATTAGTTTTGTGAGACAATACAAAATATGAGAGGAAGTTCATTAATGTATTGTGTACAGTACATAATCTTTCAACGATAAACACAATCACCCTGCTTTAAGTTATATATATATATATATATATATATATATATATATATATATATATATATATATATATATATATATATATATATATATATATATATATATATATACCGTATATACTCGTCTATAACCCCCCTTCGTATATAGGTCGACCCCGATTTTATGACCAAGAAATCGTTAATTTATGATATTCCTCGTTTATAGGTCGACCCACGTTTTTGAGGGTAAAGGAACAACAAAACCTTCAGAGAAACACTACGTCCTATAAACTTGTTTACCATTTATTATCACGACACTTTACACTGAAACGCGGGTAGTTTCAACAAAAATATTGTATATTTCCATTCAAGTATTTATTCAAGTCAATTAGGAGGGAATATTATTGTAATACAACAGTTTTTTAACTAAACCATTCGACAAGCGATTACGGTAACATCTTTTGAATAAAAGAAAAGCGAAAGTCATTGTTTTCTTCACGATTTGATCCCACTTTCCACTTTAATACGTACGTCATTTCAGCAAAAATATTACATTCCCGTGAATGTATTATATCAAGCACAGTATGAATAGAATATCATTGTAATATAACAGAATTTTAACCGAAAACTATTAAAAAAACGAGTAACATCTCAAGAACATCGGAAGCTTAGGTAAAGTCTTTTGTTTTCGTCATGTATTTTATCCTATTTTACATTGAAATACATCACGTTTCAGCAAAACTACTATTTATTTCCGAGAATATATTCATTCAGGCGCAGTTTAGGTAAAATATACATGTGATGTAACAGTTTTTTAACTGAAAACGATTCGAAAAACACGTACCCTCTAGCCCTGTTCAAGGAGAGGACTGGGAGAAGCTGTTTGCTGCTGCAGACGATGACTAGGAAAATGATTTTGATGGATTTTAATGAAAATATTCAGAAATATGGTATCGTAATATTTATTCAAGTCAATTAGGATATTATTGTAATATAATACAACAGTTTTTTAACTAAACCATTCGAAAAGTGATTACGGTAACATCTTTTGAACGAAAGAAAGCCAAAGTCATTGTTTTCATCACAATTTTATCCCACTTTCCACTGTAATACGTATGTCATTTCAGCAAAAAATATTACATTTCCGTGAAGGTATTATATCAACCACAGTATGAATAGAATATCACTAATATAAGAGTATTTTAACCGAAAACTATTAAAAATACGAGTAACATATCTTGAACATCGGAAGGTTAGGTAGTCTTTTGTTTTCATGTAGTTTATCCTAATTTACATTGAAATACATCACGTTTCAGCAAAACTACTATTTATTTCTGAGAATATGGAAATGTAATATTTTTGCTGAAATGACGTACGTATTATAGTGGAAAGTGGGATAAAATCGTGACAAAAACTCGCTTTCTTTCGTTCAAAAGATGTTACCGTAATCGCTTTTCGAATGGTTTTCAGTTAAAAACTGTTATATTACAATAATATTCTATCCTAATTCACTTGTGATGTAAAAGTTTTTTAACTGAAAACGATTCGAAAAACACGTGTACCGTCTAGCTGATACGGCAGAGCCCTGGTCGCGGAGGCTTTGTTTTTGCATCGGCCCTTCTTAAGCAGCTTTTAATTTTAGCGTACGTTGAAATTGTGTTTACCGGTGTATTCTTATTTTCTTGCTTCTTATTTTCCAGAAATATGACAAGTTTTTATATAATACAATGTTACGGTACTTTTAATTTACAAGTATTCATTTTTGAAAATATAGAACACACCAAACAAATACTAGTACGGATATTTGCGTGACTCTCCCGCCAAAAAAGACCAAACAGCTGGTACTCTCTCCATCAGCCCAACCAAAAATAGCCCAACATCATTCTTGTTTATTCTCTTCCAATTTCTCACTTTAACTGGTATTTTTTACTTCATATTGCCTACATCAGATAAACTACAGTAATTGAGGTTAGATATTGTTATAAATTTGATTACCGGGTCCTGGCAGGTACCGTTAGAACCACCTGACCCTACCAACAGTGTTGCAAGTCAGACAGCATTTTTTTTTTTTTACATTTTTGGTGTCTCCATTTGTTAATTTTTTTTCTGTGGGGTTTGCACAATAGTATACTGTTTTACCTACAGTATTGTAAAACGATTTGGGAAAAGAAATACTCGGTAACTTAAAATTTTAAAAGGAAAATTTTGAAACTGGCAACTGAGTGTAGATGATCTGACTCACATCATATTATGTCATCACGATTAGCCCACGTGTATACTTTATGTTTTACATCCTCCTGTGCATACCATACCATGCATTTGGCTACTTTGGGCTTGCTATGATGATGCAAGAGATCTGCCCTGGCAACTGTACCGACACTCACAGCGGGTGGTGCGTTGGTGCATCGTTTCCATTGTTTACTGGTAGTTACTGGTAAATATTTTTCAACCTAACGAAACTATTACCCGTATAGAGGTCGACCCCCAACTTTTTGCCAAAAAATTTGGTCTTAAGAACTCGTGCTATACACGGGTATATACGGTATATATATATATATATATATATATATATATACCTCAACCCGCCAGGATTCGAACCCACGGCCCACGAGCCCATGACTGTGACTGGGGCCATAAGCTCGTTGAACAGGCTTTGTGTGAAATATAACAGAGTCTAGGACTGCTTTTAGTATCCTGGTGGTCCAGAGGTAGCGTTCCCCGGTCACAGTCATGGGCTTGTGGGCCGTGGGTTCGAATCCTGGTGGGTTGAGGTGTTGATTGTATGTAGAAGTCTGCGTGCTTTATTGGGCTAATGAAATATATATATATATATATATATATATATATATTATATGTATGCACAGTGGCATCTTTAATTTCTGCTATATGTACAAGTTAGGTAGAAGATTAAACAGTAATTTAGCCGCTGAAAATGAGAGTTGAATGATGTCCAAAATTTCAACAGAGTGTTTATGTGGTTGGTTTTATTGACATTGACATTCACAGTGTTTCTCTTGATATACTGTATATATATATATGTATAATATATATATATATATATATATATATATATATATATATATATATATATATATATACTGTATGCTGATAACCACAAGGAAAGAAGAAAACACGAAGTTCCCAAGCGCTTTCGTGTAATTACACATGAATTACACGAAAGCGCTTGGGAACTTCGTGTTTTCTTCTTTCCTTGTGGTTATCAGCATATACAGTACCTAGATCACGCGCACCAACAGTGATTTACTTGCATATTTATATATATATATGTGTATATATATATATATATATATATATATATATATATATATATATATATATATGTGTATATATATATATATATATATATATATTTATATATATTTATATATATATATGTATATATATATATATATATATATATATATATATATATATATATATATATATATATATATATACAGGGTATATATATATATATATATATATATATATATATATATATATATATATATATATATATATATATATATATATTGTATAATAAAAAATTCTCTATTTTGACATTTGTTTCTTACAGTGAGGCCTGATATTGTACATAATGTTCCTATTGCTTCTATATGTGTTGATCAGCGAGTTACTGTGCTTGCTTCTGTCTCAGGGCCGAGTGTACATATCTGTTAAATTAATCTATAGGATTTGCTGTTATAGTGTACATATACGTTGAATAATAATCTGTAAAGAATTTGCTTGTTTCCATTATTTCCATCATGAATATACAATTTACTGACCAGTTTCTCGACACACACACATACACACACACACTACTACTACTACTTTGCTGTGATGCCTTGCTATGAGCAATGATACGAGTCATTAGGGATGTCACCTTCATTGGTGAGTTTTGAGGTGACTAAAGAGGCCGATATGGGACCTGCAAAGTTGTTCACAGATGTTACACATGTGGAGGGCTACATTGAGTGCTGTGGCAGCGTCTTTCCGGCGTTAGCACTTGTCTGCCTCAGTTTGCAGTCGGGCTAGCTCGAAAGTATTGACACATTCTCGTGTGGTGCTCCTCCAAGCGTTACGATGTGGAGTAATTGTCTTCCAGGTGAGGGGGTCAATTTAGCACTTTTTCAGGTTTGTCTCAAGACTATCCTTAAACTGTTTCCGTTGTGTGCCAGAGTTACTTTTATCCTGCGCTGGGTAGCTATAAAGTAGCTGCTTTGACAATCTACTGTCGTCCATGCTGGTAGCATGGCCAGTCCAATGTACAGTAGTTGTTCATGGATAATGGTAGCCTCGATGCTCCTACAGTTGGTGTAAGCAAGAATACTGGCATTTGTGCTCTTGTCTTCCCAGCTAACCTGGAGGATGGAACGTAGATTATGTTGGCGAAAGTTTTCAAGTGCTTCCTGTATGTGATCCAAGTCTCACTGCCATAAAGCAGGGTGGGGAGGGCCACTGCTCTATATGCTTGAGATGCACATCTCAAAAGTGGGTAACATTAGAGAGGGTAGTACCCTGTAAGATGGATGGATGGTGGAGGTGTGTCTTACGTACATTCCCTCAAGGCAGAAGTGTGCTTACGCATCTGCATAGGTGTTCAGGATCTCCTGTCGGTCGCATTCCGTGTGAGCAACAAGAGTGAGGTCGTCTGCATATTGAAGTTCACTGATGGAAGTTGTTGACACCTTTGTTCTTGCTTGGAGTCGTTTTATGTTGAAAAGACCCTTCATCCGGTCCTCGATGTCCACCCCGCTGGCTAAATTGGTACTGGCACGAGTGAGGAAGGCAGTCAAGAAAATGAAAAAATGATTTGGTGCTTGTACACACCCTTGTCTAATCCCTGTTTGGATGGGGAAAAGCTCAGACTGGGTGCCATTGTGCACGACACTGCCGTTCATGCTATAGGAGAGATGAGTTTTGGGGGCAGCCAAAACGGCTAAGGGTCCACCAGAGGGTTTCCCTGTTGCCCGAACCGAAGGCCTTGGTTAGGTCAACGAAAGCCATGTACAGGTCATGACGCTGTTCTCTGCACATTTCCTGTATCTGGCAAGTAACAAAGATCATGTCAGTGGTGCCACGTGATGGACTGAAGCCACATTGAGATTCTGGGAGGAAGTTCTCCGCCTCAGGAAGAAGTCTGTTTAAAAGGACTCCGGCAATAATCTTCGCAGTTACGGACAGCAGCGAGATCCAGCGGTAGTTGCCACAGTCTGACAGGTCTCCCTTGTTCTTATAAATATTGACGATGGAGGCGTTTTTAAGAGCTTGGGGGATTTCCTCCTTTCCCCATAAATTCTCCAGTACAGAGAGGAGATTGCAGGTAATTAGAGAGGTCCTCCTGTTTTATACACCTCGGCTGGGATTTCATCAGGCCCTGAGGCTTTGTTATTTTTCATCTGTTTGATGGCAGTAGCTACCTCATCCAGGGATGGAGGATAGCTGAGGGACCTGCTGGGTAGTCAGGACATCCACATCAGTGTTTCGGTTGAGCAGTGAATGGTAGTGCTCTTTCCAGGGCTGGAGGAGGCCTTCATCGTCCTTAACTATGAAGTTACCTTCGGATGAGTGGAGGGGGCTGAGTCACGAGTGATTGGCTCATAAAATGTTTTGGTGGAATTATAAAATTTCGTGCATCTTGTGCTGATCTGTAATTTTTTGTGTTTCACATGCTTTGTTTTTAAACCAGTCATTCTCTAGATTGCGAAGTTCCCGCTGGACCACAGCTTTCTTCTTGGGGAAGACATGAGCTATGGTCAGAGACTAAGGGTTGTTCTGCCAGTCAGTTAAAGCAGCACATTTATCATTGATGAGTACATTGATTGTTGGGCCATCTCCATCAAACCAGTCCTGGTGTATTCTTTCGATCTGGCCGAGGGTCTCTCTGCAGGTTTTTGTCATGATAGTGCTGAGAATATCCCATTTGGCATTGGGATTTGGGTTGTTCGTTGTCAGGTTGTTTATCAGCTCAGGTTCGAGCTGCTCTTTCAAAGCATGTGCTACCACTAAATCCTCCAGACGCTTACTCCCTGAGTTTTAAACACCCTCTTCCGTTGAAGAGGGTCGTCACGCTTCAACCCGAGTTTTAAAAAAAATTAGTCCCTAAGGACACCTCAGTTCAGTACTTAATGGTGTGGTGTGGCGGTAAAATTAACTAATTCCAATAAAATTAATTTACAATATTGGAATTAGTTCTTTTTACCGCCACACCACCCCCACTGTGGTGTCCTTCAGGACTAATTTTTTAAAAAAGGGTTGAAACACGACGACCCCCTTCAACGGAAGAGGGTATTTAAAACTACGGGCGTTAATGTTAAACCTCTAGAGGCTTGCTGCCGTCGTCGTTTTGGGTGGCGACGTGAAGTGAGAAGTTGGCTCTGACGAGCCGATGATCAGTGTCGCAGTGGTCTCAGCCACGCATGGCACGGGTGATGAGGACATCTCGGAGTTTTCTTTCTGTGACAATCATGTAGTCAATGAGATGCCAGTCTTTGGATCGTGGGTGTTCCCATGAACCCCTGAACTTGTCGGCCTGCCTAAACAACGTATTGGTGATAGTGAGGTTGTGTGCAGCAACACTTGCTGAGTAGGCCGTTGGGATTACACTTGCCAACTCCATTTCTCCCTACGAATTCCCTGCCATATGTCAGCATCTTTGCCAAGTCCGGCATTGAAGTCACCTAGGAGCACAAACCTTATCTTCTCTGGGGATAGAGGTTAACACTCTGTCAAGGTCAGCATAAAAGGCCTCCTTGATGTCATCCCTTGCATCCAGTGTTGGCGCGTGTCCTCTGATGAAAACGGCAGGACGTGATTGATTCAGTGGGACTCGGAGCGTCATGAAGCACTCGTTGATCTCAACAGACATTTCAGTTAGCCTATGTAGAATGGATTGGCGAATGGCAAACCAACTCCATAAATGCGGTTTCTCTATACAGCAGGCTTACCCTTCGAGAAGAAGGTATAGCCAGACCCCCATTCTGTGAGTCGATCTTAGTCTGGGAGCCGGGACTCACTAATGGCTGCTATGTCGATGTTATACTTAGACAGTTCTTTTGCCACAAGGGTGGTTCTTCTTTAAGGACGCTCATTTGTGCCAGTACCCAGAAGGGTCCTGATATTCCCTGCAGCGACCATAAAAGGTTGTTAATATGTGTTTGCTTTGATCTGTGATATGATTATGTTTTCGACCGCATAAGGATGACATTACTAGGTTCGGTTGCCTGGTCAGGTTGGTTCTTTAGGCAGGCTATGTTCAGGGCTCCTTTTCTACCCTCCTCCTCAGGTTGGGTGAGCAGAGTGGCTCCTGGCAAGGGCTGCTCAGTCGCACAGACAGGACTGGATTGCACTGCTGCCTAGATCACAGTGCATAAACGACCATCTTATCTATGCCGCCCATGTGCAGAGTTGTGACTAGAGACTCCCAGCAGTCATCTTTACTTGTCCCCGTTGCCACTCGTCCGTCGCCATAGGATTTTGGGTTATAGGGGTTTGATGATGATGAGATTTTTTTTTTTTTTTACGGGAATTAGCCCACCCGGGCACAGGTCAAACGACACACAGTGGGCCCTGGGGAGCAAAAAAGAAAAGAACGGAAAGAAATTGAAACAGAGAACAAAAAGGTTATAGTGTGTTAATCTAAACCACGAAGATGCCGGAAAACCAGCTTTTTAAAGTGAGACAGATTGTATAAGTATGGACACACAGAAGAAGGCAGAGCATTACACAGTTTGGCTGCGTGAGGAAAGAAGGAGGTACTATAACGGGTTATTCTCGGGTGACCGAATTCCACAGAGAAACGGTGGGCACCGCGGGCAAGACGTGTGTTATGAGCCCACGGCCTTGCCGGCGGTACACAGGATGCCAAATCCACCGAACATTGCCCGTTAAAGTACCTGTAAAAGAGAGAGAGTGAAGCAACATTGCGGCGAAGAGAAAGGGAAGAGAGATTGTTGACTAAAGGAGGAGAGTTAATAAGACGAAATGCCTTTGATTCCACCCTATCTAATAGTTGGACAGAAGAAGAGCCACCCCAGATATGAGAGCAGTACTCCAAGTTAGGACGAATGAATCCCTTATATACTTGGAACAACTGCTATGGAGTGACGTAGCTACGGCATCTGTACAGCATTCCTAACTTTCGGGAGGCAGCTTTAGCTATACTAAAGATGTGTGATTTCCAGGACATATTGGAAGAAATGGTCAGGCCTAACATATTTATTTTTCAGAATTTGGCAGGATGATAGCGTCCTGAAATGTAATTGGTGGGAGATCGTCTAATTTACAAAGTGTAATTGGTAAATATTGAGTTTTTTTACTATTGAACATAACCAAGTTTGTACCTCCCCATTCAGAGATGCTGCACAGATCCGCATTGATAGAAGTAATGATATCAGTTCTAGAAACATATCTAGTTTGAGAGTTAGGAGGAAGGGAAAAATGCGAAGAAGAGTGAAGAGCAAAATCATCAGCGTAAGAATGGATAGAATTAGTTGTAGTGAGAAGTAAATCATTTATAAAAAGAAGGAAGAGAGAAAGAGCGAGAGATCGATCCATCATCGACAACAACTGCCATGGATCGGTTCTCAAGGAAGCTAGAGATGAGAAAAGAAAGTGGGGGAGAGAAATCAAACGAGGGAAGTTTAGATAGCAAAGACTTGTGCCATACCCTGTCAAATGCTTTGGAGATGTAGAGGGCCACGACAAAAGTTTCCCCATAATCCATAAGAGAGGATGACCAAAGATGGGTCCATTAGGAGAGCAGATCACCAGTAGATCTCGCCTGGCGAAAGCCATACTGGTGATCCGACAAGTTAGGGCAATGGGGCGATAGTTAGAGGGATTAGAATGGTCACCATTCTTCGGGATGGGCTGAACCAAGGCATGCTTCCAAGAAGAAGGAAAAGTTTGGGTTTTGAGGCAGAGGCGAAAGACGAGCAAGCACAGGGGCCAGGGCTTCAGCACACCCTCTCAGAACACGAGGGGGTATTCTGTCCGGTCCATGCGCCTTAATCACATCCAACTTGGATAACACACCGGCAACCCTGCGAGTGGAGATTATAGGAAAGTGCATGGGTTCAGTAGGAGGTGCAGGGGTAGGAGGGATAGAGTGGGAATTGTCTAAGGTAGAGTTAGAGGAGAATAAGGTGCCAAAGAGGTTGGCTTTGTCAGGGGTAGAGTTGGCTATAGAGTTATCAGGTCGGAAGAGGGGAGGAAAAGAAGGCGTGCAGAAGTTGTTACAGATGTTTTTAGTTAAGGACCAAACGGATTTACTAGAGGAAGAATCAGTCAGGACAGCGGTCTTTCTTTTAATGAAATTCCGCTTGGCCCCACGAAGAATAGCCTTACAACGATTCCTAGAAGTAATGAAAGAGGTGTGGGTAATAGGAGGAGATAGTTTCATAGCTCGATATGCCTTATCTCTCACCCCGCAAGAGAGCAGGAGCGATCAAACCATGATTGTAATGTGAAAGTTTTGGTAGAAGATGGGATAAATGCACTCATACCGCCCTGTATAACCCCAGCAATGCTGTCAGCACATACCGAGGCGTCCCGAGTGGAAAAGCAACATTCATCACAAGGAAAGTCGGTGAAAAATTCTCGCAAGGATTGCCAGCTTGCCCTCCGATAGTGCCATTGTTGACGTTTGGAAGGGGGTGGGGGAGGTGGTCGTGCCCAGTTTGATTTAATAGAAATATGATGAACGAGGATGATGGCTGCGCGTGAGTTGATTAATGTGGTGACGCAGGGGATACTATATAGCCAGCCATCTGAAGTATATTTAATACAATCACATAAAATATCTGATGTACTCTTTTTAAATTTCTTTTATGATTATGATTTAAAAACAGAGATAGGAAATTGATTATATAAACGTGAAAAATACAACTTTATTTATTGGTTCGATAATTTTGTGTGGTATTGTGAAGCTGTTCGTAGTCATATTTCCCGCCTCTGCTAACGGCCGTGTAAATATTTCAATGTGATTCTGATCTTTTAGATGTAAGTTTTTGCATTATGTAGTATTACTGATACGTAATATGTCTTAGAATGCCTCATTGTGGGTAAAAATAAGGATATATTAAATGCATCATCCGAAAGCGTAAATTTGCTCCCAGAGTTTAACAGTTAATTCTGATAAATTTCCTACGTATTTATGTTTGAAATAATGAATGTATGTATCTTTACATAATTTAGTTAAATATCTTTCTCGTCAGAAACGGTCATCCCAACTATTTTGAATAAACTCATTTAGAAATGCGTCATTACTTCAGGACGAAATCGGACAGGTTTGAAACAGCCAATCAGCTGTAACTCTTAAGGAGGGTGGGGGGGGAGGATCTTTTCCCAGCTGGGAAAAGACGCACTATAGTTTATAATGCCAGTGTAGCAGTTAAGAGTGACGTCTAGGTAAAAATGAAGTGTTTGCCCAACATATCGTACGGCACTGATAGTAGCATTATATTCAACTTCCATGCGTTTGGATGTATAATAATTCAATTAATTAAGTGAGTTGTTGGAAGTGAAAATGCAGTGAAGCCAGAAATATTATAAAATATAGATAATAAAGGGAAATAAATAAATTCCAGTCCAGTGCATAAGTGGTATAATTGGCTAGTATACTCTGATAATTCAATTAATTAATTTAGTTTTTAAATTTTAATTTACTGGTAAACCTAAAAGTCCATCAGTTGTTTTTTAGTGAAAGTTAAATAGTAAATTCGATGGTATGAAGAATGAACCTGGTAGAGATGTGGTTATATTAGTGAGGAATTCTCTTATTTCTCTTGTGGACAATATAAATTTCTTGAATGCTCATTTGTATGACAAAGCGGTATGGTGCGAGATCATTCTGAAAAAAGAAAAATATACTAATTGGTGCTGTGTATAAGGCTCCTATTATAAGTCGTGAGAAGAATATTTTATTGAATTACCTAACCAAGTTGTTTCCTTTCCTCGTGGATGTAATGTTAAATCTTGTTTTGCTTTACTAAGATACTATTCCTGTTGTAAATATGTCTTCTCGTAGATGTTTGAACAATCCAGACGTATTCTGCTACATGTGTGGGTGCTTTGTTGTGCATAAGCAACGACAAGAAATATTCTCATTCGTGAAAAATGCATATTTTGCCTACTTAGGAGTGAAAATATGTGATTTAGAAAACCCATGGGCGCCACATAAAGAATGTCGCACTTGTGCTGAAGGTTTAAGACTGTGGAAATATGGTAAGAAAAAAGTTATGCTGTAGTGGAATTCTCCCCTACAAACGCTGTTTGTCGCTGCCTAGCCGACCCCACCTATTCCCCAGTGTATGCCTCGTGACCTAGGTCAACCAGCGCCGCCATACACCACGGAGCGGGGGTCAACTACTAAGCCACGCCTACCCCCGCTATTTAAGACCTGACCTCGCGGTGATCTGCCTCTCGCTCTCTCGCTCGCTCTCTACATACAGCCACAGCCAGCAACACCACCTTCTCCGCCGCTGCCCGGCGGGCCTCGCTCCCCCGCCTGCCTGGCGGTCCTCTCTCCCGCTGGCGAGCCTGGCGACCCACAAGCTGTCCGTCTCTGAGCGTCCTCACCAACCAGCTCTCTCTACCTCACGCTTGTAACCACGCTGCCTTCCCAGCACCAAGCTGCATTGTACATTCAATACAACATGTATATAGAGAGCACATCGTGAGTTTCCTTTCTCCATCCCATCCTGAGTGTGAACACCAAACAACCTGAACCCCACAATGCCATTTGGAGTCCCTATGGGATGGCGGGATCCTAAAAATCATGGTGATGACTGTTATTTTTGCTCTGTGAGGATAGAGGGGGATGTAATGCAAAAAAAAAAATAAACAAGGAATCATTTATCCCAAGATTCCATCTGACATGAGACCAGTGCTACATGGTGCTGAGGTTCCAGTCCCCATTCCACCAGATATGTTGCAGTCAGTGTCTTCAGAATCTGACCGTGATTCATCGTCAGCTAACGGAAGTGATGTTTATCAACATGAAGATATTAGTGATGCACCGGAGGTGTTACCCAGAGCGAACTTATCGATCTGGTTAGGGATTTGAATTTACCAAAGGAGTCTGCTGAACTTTTAGGATCTAGGTTGAAACCAAAGAAGTTATTGAACAAAGGGACATGTTTTTCATGGTATAGGCAACGTGAACAAGAACTAGTTCAATTTCTTTCAGCGGAGGGCTCCTTGGTTTATTGTAATAATGTGTCTGCTTTAATTAACTATTTTGGCATTACCTATACAGCTACCGAATGGCGGTTGTTCATTGATTTTTCAAAAACAAGTCTCATAATGGAAATGTATTTTCATCAATTTCTGTGGCTCACTTTGTTCATCTTAATGAAACTTTTGAAAATTTGTAGATACTTCTAGAGAAAGTTCATTGTGAAGATCATGGTTGGTTGGTTTGTGGAGATTTCAAAGCCTTGCCTTGTTGCTTGGTCAACAGAGTGGATACACGAAAATGCCATATTTTTTGTGTGAGTGGGACAGCAGAGCAAGACGTGAACACTGGGACAAAAACACTGGCCACCCAGACAGGCTCTTGTGCCAGGTTCAAAAAATATTCTACATGAACCATTGATTGACCCTAAGAAAGTGTGTTGCCTCCTCTAAATATTAAATTAGGGTTAATGAAAAAAAATGTAAAAGCCCTTGAGAAGGAAAGTGATTGTTTGAGGTACATATGCAGGGAATTTCCATCAGTCACATATGAAAAAATTCAAAGCTGGCATTTTCGTGGACCCTCAAATCCGAAAATTAACGTTGTACCACCAATTTGAAGAATAGATGAACCAGTGTGAGAAAGAAGCATGGAATAGTTTCAAGAATGTTGTGTATAGTTTTTTAGCCAATATTAAGATCTAAACTATCAAAACATTGTTGAAGGTACGTTGAATAACTTTAAAAACATGGATTGCAATATGAGTGTAAAAGTGCATTTCTTACATTCCCAGCTTGATTATTTTCCTGAAAATTTAGGTAGTTTAAGTGAAGAGCAAGGTGAAAGATTTCAGCAGGGCATTACAGAAATGGGAAAGAGTTATCAAGGAAGGTGGAATGTGAACATGATGGCAGACTACTGCTGTATGCTGAACAGAGATTGTGCCAGTGAAAAGATTGCCAGAAAATCGAAAAAAAAGAAAGTTTCACCCATCCTAGAAGCGTAGTATTATGTTCATACTTATACATATACTGTATATCATTTATTTCTATATTTGCAGACAAATAGCCTTAATCACAATAATCTTTAGGTTTAGTTAACTTTGAAGCCTATTGAATTGTCTTATTCGCATTTTCTTGTCATATCTTGCGCTAGTCAGGCCGCACCTCGATTATGCTGTTCAGTTCTGGTGCCCTTATTATAGAATAGATATGAATTCACTGGAGTCTGTGCAGCGAAGAATGACGAAAATGATTCCGGGACTTAGAAACCTTCCATATCAGGATAGGTTAAATAAACTAAACTTGCATTCCCTAGAAAGACGAAGAGTGCGGGGAGATATGATAAAAGTATTTAAGTGGGTGAAAGGAATCAATAAAGGAGATATAAATAAAATTCATCTAATATCCGGGCAGGATTGGACTCGTAGCAACGGATTTAAGTTGGATAAGTTTAGATTTAGGAGGGAGATAGGAAGAAATTGGTTCACAAATAGGGTGGTGGACGAGTGGAACAAGCTTAGCAACTTTGTAGTAAGTGCTGGAACACTGTAAAGTTTTAAAAGGAGGCTGGATAGATTCATGGATGAGAGAGAGTGGTAGTAACTCTCGACAGGAGCTGCCATGCACAGGCCAACCGGCCTATTGCAGACTCCTTATTTTCTTATGTTCTTATGTTCTTATTTGTATGTTGTATTTGTATATGTAAAAGTTATATTATCTTGTTTTATTGGTAATAAAGTGTGACGTGCTAGAGCAAAACAAAGTTTATTTCTTAAATCCTTGATAAAAAACTAATCAGAATCACGTCTCAGTTTTAAAACATTCAACTTTTCTTAAAATGCAGACCGGTGGAAAATCAATCATACACTTGGCCCATACATCCTAAATAAGCACACCCACTCCTTCCTTCCAGACTGGTATATGCTGTTGTGGTTCAAAATGCTCAGAATAGGGAGCCCTAAATGTTTCACTTGTGTCCCTAAGGGTTGTTTACCAATGATAACCTCTCAGACAAAGACTTAAAACTACGTAAAATCAACTAATTTCAATTGTGTCGCTATTATCCATTTCCGCCTCTTACATATGGGGATCAAAATGCTCAGAATAGGGAGATCTAAATGTTTAGGAAAATTAGAACTTTCGGGAGCGCTCTGTCCCAAAGTAAAAAAAAAAAAAAAAAAAAAAATTATATATATATATATATATATATATATATATATATATATATATATATATATATATATATATATAAATATATATATATATATATATATATATATATATATATATATATATATGTGTGTGTGTGTGTATGTGTGTGTGTGTGTGTAATATTCAGAAATCTCAGTGTGATTTAGATACACGAGCCATATTCAATTCAATTCAATTTCAATTGTGTATTCCTTGATAGAGGAAGCGGGATCCTAGTGCTGTCACTAGGTACCCCAATGACACCAGAAGCATCTGGCAAGTGTGACAAGTATATACAGCATAAATATTATAAAGGGGCTTACTAAAGCCTAAGGAAGGAAGGATATTCCTTTAACACATAATATCATTTACAAAATATCTGGCCAGTATGGGGAGGATCATCGTGTCTCCGTCAGGGGGTCGTGGAGTGGTGGTCCAGCAGGCGTCACGGAAGCGTTGTGTGTGGGGACATCTTAGGATTAATTTTGATTTTGCCGCTTGCAGCGGCTACTTTATTGTGCACCCCACACTCATCCTGTGAGCGGTAGCGCAAAAGGATTACAGAGTAGGGTTTACAAAGGGTCATAATAATTAACCCCGGTTGTCAGGATATTATGGCACTGAAAGTTACACAGTATTTCATTTACATTATTTGTTTAGTTCTATACATAAAGGGTAACTTATTCACAAATGCGTGAGAACAGGCGTGTGAGGCAGTATGTCCGGCCTCACACTTTGTTATTCACATTTACGTGGGAGGTATTCAAGCACATTGCGTATTTGGTTCTGTACATGAGAACTGACATAGATACTAAGTGCAAAAAAGTGGATACAATCTTAATATGTCGGCTATCTTGCCATTAGAGATGAAGTGTTGTGCCATTTCACACACAGTGTGCTTGGACCTGTCCCTAAAAGGTTCTATCTTCACACAGTCGAGGACGTAGTGTTCAAGTGTGTGGCCATATGTATGGCCACACACTTTACATTTAGTTTTGTTTACATCTGCTTGAGGAACATACTGCCAAAGGTACTTATATCCTAACCTTAATCTAGCTGTTACAACATCTTGTAATCTAGTGATCTTGTTACTTGCTCCATAAACATGTTTCACTTGATACATCTCATCATGGTAAACTATGGATTGACTAGTGCCTGTTTGCACTTGTCTACTTGCGTCAAACTCATCAATAAGTTCTTTCCTAATTACAGTTTTAAGGGTTCTTTTTGACAGACCCAAATTGTATTCAACGGTGTCTTTGTTAGACGCGAGTTTGGCGAGGGCATCAACTCTGTCATGTTTTATGAGGCCTATGTGAGAGGGGATCCACAACAGTTTGACCCTGACACCCCGGTCAACAAGGCACGCATATTTGTGTCTGGCTTCAGAGACAAGAGCGTGACAACCTGAGTCGAGGGTACCAAGGGCAAGTAGTGAGGATAGAGAGTCAGTGATGATGAGACTGTCAGTAACAGTGGTTTCAATGAATTTAATAGCTGTGAGTATGGCAACTAATTCAGTTTGTAGAGTGGATGCCCAGTTGTTAATTCTAACTCCTTTCTCAATTATATTACCGTCAGGTTGAGTCACAACAATAGCACTTCCAGCCCTCCCACAGGCGGTGTTTAGAGACCCATCAGTGTAGATGGTCTGTGTGATATTATCATCAGTCTGTAGAGTGTGTATGTGTTCAAGAGCTCTCAATTTGGCAGTGTGTTGGAGATAAATGCTTTGTATAATTAATTTTTTAGGCGGATACGTCGGTATTGTGATATCGAAGGGAACTGTCCGCCAGGGTGGCAGGAAGCGCTGTTGTGTCTCAACTTTGTACAGGTGGTCTAGTCCAAATATCTTCATATGTGTAGCTGTAGTTTGGATCCATTTAGACTCAGTAGTCCCATGGTTCATACATTCTAGCAATTTTAAGGAAACAATGTTGTCAGGATCACCACGCAGAAGCCTCAGGGCTATCATGAGGTTGACTTCAATTATTCTATCTTTAACACTGGGTATACCTAGTTCTTTCCTCATATTAAGTACTTTAGTGCTCATGGGACATCCTAGGATAATTCTGAGGGCTTTATTTTGCATTTTCTCGAGCTTGTCAACGCCTTTCCCGTCACGAATGACCAGGGCTGGTGCGTGGTAATCTATCAGAGATCTTATATAGCCTAGGTACATTGTTTTAACAATTCTAATATTAGCACCATAGTGCGGGCTGTACCCCGCTACACTTCTAAGAGGTCTCAGTCTGTCAGTACATTGGCGGGTTAGCTGTTGTATGGCAGGTAGGGTACAAGGGACGGAAACACCAAGATATTTAAAAGAAGAAACATAGTCAATAGTGTTGTTACCTATCTTGAACTTGGCGGGGCCGCGTTTGCGGTTCCCAGCTTGTTTGTTGAACACCTTAGTTTTGTCAGTGGAGATAATAAGACCGAGGTGTTCACAGGCTGCGTATACATGGTTCAGGGTGGTTTGCATTTCACGATGAGTTTTAGTATGTATAAGAATATCGTCAGCATAGCTGATTGAGATATTGCTGGGGTTGTCTGGTATTAAATTTAATAATGCATTCATAAGAACATTGAACAAAGTGGGGCTAAGTACTCCACCTTGAGGGGTACCAAGTTGCATATCTTTAACTTCACTTTTGTATCCCTGAAACAGTGCAGCAGCCCTTCTGTTGGTTAGGTAACCACTTATCCAGTGTAACAGCCTACCTCCTATATCCATTTTGGCTAGTTCGTACAATATCAGTTGCCTATTGGCAATATCAAATGCAGCTTTTAGGTCAAGAAATGTGGTGTATCTGTGCCTTTCATCACCATGCACAGTTAGGAATGTGGTGATGCAATTATGTACACCTTTACCATGGGTGAAGCCATTTATGTTAGGAGACATGTGTTCTCTGATTCTATATAAGAGTCTGCCAAGAACCATCCTCTCAAAGGTTTTACACAGGCAGCTGGTTAGTGATATGGGACGAAAGGCATCAGGCTGTCCTGGTTTCGGTATTGGTACAACAATACTGCTGGTCCATGATGTGGGTAGTTGGCCCTCGGCATGACTCATATTGTACAATACCAACAATGGATTGCCTGGCACGCGCCTTAGTAGTCTAATGATGTTGTAGGTGACCCCGTCCTCTCCAGGGGAAGTAGACCTACCCCTGGCGAGGGCGGCGTCAAGCTCCCACTCAGTATATGGAACATCACACTCATCGTGCTGTTTGCCCAGCATAAAGCTAATAAGATTACTTCTCTCTACAGACTTCGCATCAAGGAGTCCCCGAGTCCTAGCTGGTAACATGTCATAGCTCGACACATGAGCCCACTTTGTTATTAGCTCATTCGACTTTTGCAGAGGGTTTGGATGGGAGACGTGTCTTCTGTTTTTACCTCTGATTATGTTTATGTCTTTCCAGGCTTTGCTGAGGGATGTGTGTTGGTTCAGGCTGTTGACATATGTCTCCCATGCATTTTGTCTGAGTTCGTTTACACGTTCCCTGACAGCAGCAAGGGAAGCTTGATACAATTGTAACATTTGAGGTGTTCTAAATTGTCTGTAACCCTTACCCACCCTCCTGACCCTAGCCCTGAGTTTTTTCAGCTCAGGGTCATTATAGCACTGCTGTTGCCTGTTCCCATTATGCTGACCACGTTTTCTCCTTTTTTTGGTGGAGGCATTGTTGGTGAAGTATACATAAGTCCTATCTATCAGATCGTCATGGAAACTTTGGTAATTGTCAGGCTTGTAGTCCTTGTACCAGTCATGGATGAAGTCTATGAACTGGCTTTCATGTTCTTGCTTGACTGTGATTCTACGTCTGTTGAGTTTACCACCAGTGGGGGTGTCATTGGCTACATGTATACTAGCTTGGATTGGGCTGTGGTCAGACATAAGATCAGTGACAACATCAGAGCTATGAGTTGTGTATGATAGATTAAAGCCAATACATTTGTCTAGACCCCCGCCATAGATGTGTGTTGGTTCATTATTACCTATAATTTGAACATCTTCATATGCGCTGAGAAGTGAGATAAGTCTCCTACCATTGGTGTTAGTGGTGGAGTCACCTAATTTCTTGTGTCTAGTATTCAGGTCACCCATTAGGACAGTGGGCTCAGTGTGTAGAAAGTCTGGGAGATCTGTGTATTGAAGCTGATCTGAGGGAGCATAGGCGTTTAGCACGTTGAGTGTGGAGTTGCCCAGGTGGATAGTGATCCCATGGTACTGAAGGTTGGTAGTCTTTTTGGATACAAGAGGTACATGCGGGAGTGACTTCTTAACATACATCAAACATGTGTGAGTAGAACTAGGATCATAATACACATAATTGGGCAGACTGGGTGGGGGCTTACCATTAGGTGTGAGACACTCCTGCAGACACACAATATCGATGTCCTCAGTCACAACTTTGTGGTGTAGGTCAGGGTATCGTTTTCTAAGGGATGAGATGTTCCAACTCATCACCTTCACCGCTCTGTATCTTTGTCTGGTATTAACATTGGCCATTATGAAATGTATTTGGAATTTTGTCTGGTATTAACACTGGCCATTATGAAATGTATTTGGAAAGAAGCAAAAGGCACTGTATGATACTGTTCTTTTCTGCGCTGCCTGTCCCTTCGGCAGGCAGTAGGCCAGTTAACCTTTTGGAAACATTTCTGGAGCATGTACGGCTCAACAATTGTTGTATTTCAGTGGCAGACAACAACTCACTTTGGTTACACTCGACATCACCACCATTTTCTGTTTGTGCTTGTTCATCTTCACTGACCATGTCCACAGAGGCATCAGTAGAATTGTTACCAGTATCACTATTTTCCTCTGCGTGGACACTAGTTCCTGGTGGGTCTTGAGTTTCCACATCTGGTACTGACATCTGAATGTCTTCAGTTTGACTGTAATTTTTCCGAAGTTGCTGCACTGTGTTGGTGGTGTTTTTTTCCTTTAGTGTATCACAGAGGCTCTTAATCATTTCAGTTTGAGCTTGAGCCTGAGCTTTGAGTTCTTTAATTTCATTTTTCACATCATTGATCTCTTCACGATATGCATGGAGTGTGTTGGCAGCTACCTGTTGTGTCGGTACGTCTGTGTTGCCCCATGCTGATCTTTCGATGACTGGTGGTGATGATCCTGGAGCTTTGGTGGGGAGGGCAGGCCAGGGGTTGGCCGTAGGGAGTACCCTAGCAGCATTAGTGTTTCTTGAGACCTGCCTGGGTGGCGGGTCTGGGCGCTGAAGGGGTGTAGGAGCTCTAGAACAGTTAGGGTGCCATACAGGAACTCCAACTGTTTTGCAGTTAATACACTTCTGTTGGATGACACCCCCTCGAGCAACTGTATCTCTGCAAACCTGTGTTGCATGTTGCCTTGAGCAGAGACCACACCACGGCTTAGTCGAGGGGCATAACCGGGCCACATGGCCCCAGTGCTGACAGTTGTAACACCTCCAGTTAGGGGGCTGATAGAGAGTTACCTTCAGAGTCCGATAGGCACCACGGACTCGAATGGTCCTGGGTGGGTCTTCCGAGCCAACCCAGTCTGCAATGACTGCATTCTTGCCCCTGAGTCGCTTAGGAGGTAGTGAATAAGGGTGCTGCTGTCGGGTCTTCTGCATAACGCACAAGAGCGTTGCTCAGGGGATGCGGGGATACCAATCTCCCAAGCAAAGTCATACCCAATGATGATACGGGCAGCAATCACGTCCCCTTTCCGCCACCCTTTCCCGTAGACGTACGAGAGGTCAGGAAGTTTACGGAGGACATCGTACCAGGTGGACGAGGAGTCCAGGGGGATGGCTGCTTCCCGAGCTTCTCTCTGTTTGCGGCGAATTTGGGTCCTAATCTGTAAGAGTGTTCGAGGAACAACGTAGTCAGGTGTGGCCTTGTTGCAGCCAGTCTTGGCAAGGTCATCTGCTGCCTCATTCCCCAAGATACCGACATGACTAGGTATCCATAGGAATGTCACAGGACGGCCTGCATCCTGAAGTGTGGATGTTAACCCTCGTATTCGGAGGATGAGGTCCTTATTTTCCCCTGATCCAAATGCGATCCCGTCGAGAGCAAACCTGGAATCGCAGCAGACAAGCAAGGGGCAGAAACCATCTGCTTCTTCGTCAGCGAGAAGGGCAGCAAGGAGGGCTATTAGTTCAGCCTGAGTGGAGGATGCCCCGTCAGAAACTCTGAGAGACAGTTTGATAGGCCCAGGGGCATGAGGACGGGAGATGTAGACACCAGCCCCGGCCCTACCTGTAGCGGGGTCAACAGAATCATCAGTGTAGAGGACGATCCTACCTGGGGACCAGTGAGCGATCCTGGAGAGGTGGTATTTGCAGAGAATTACAGGGTTCACCTGGGATTTCGGGAGCGGTCCACCGAGGGCAATCACTTCAGGTTGAAAATCCAGCCAGGGAGAAGGAGACGAACCAACAGCAGGGGTGACAACAATATCAGGCAGGAGGTCGTGTTCCTGAAGGGCTTGGATGAGTGACCCTCGCCACTGTCTTCTAGATGGAGGTCGGCCTCAGACAGTAGGAGTCAAGTTGGTTTGGACATAGTTGCCCCGAGGACCCCGTAGAATGGAAACGGCAGTTTTTAGGTAAAACTCCTGGACACGATCCTGTAAGGGGGAAAGACCAAGTTCGGTATATAGAGAAGTAGAGCGTGTCCACTGAGGAGCCCCAAGGATGATACGAGCAGCTTTCCTCTGGATGACTTCGAGACGGTTGACAGCAGTCCGACTAATGTTGACGAGGGCAGGGGCGGCGTAGTCGACACAGGAACGTACAAAGGACTTGTACATGGTGAGAAGTACAGGGATGGTGGCACCAAGGGAACCCCTGCACATGGTAGAGAAGGGAGCGATACGCCGAAAGCATATGTCTCGAAGATAGCGGACTTCAGGGATCTGACAACGTGTGCGAGTTACATACACACCCAGGTATTTTGTCTCATTAACCCAGTTCAAGGGCGTTCCTGATAAGAAAAGGGGTGGAGGTACAACACGACCGTGCCACATGGCTTTTGTTTTCGCAGTTGAAAGAAGGAAACCAAGTGAATCACACTCTCTGGAGACCAGATCAAGGGCTTCCTGCATGCTGAGGTAGTCAGGGGCTTGGAGGAGGACATCGTCGGCATATCCTGAGTGGACAACTTCTGTCGGCCACGGGAGTGATGCAATGGCGTGCATGAGAGTGTTAAACAAGGTGGGACTCAGGACTCCACCTTGATGGGTGCCGAGGTTCATTTCTTGAACAGGAGACATAGAACCTTCAACGCGAACCCGGCCCTGACGTCCAGTGAGGTAGGAGGCGATCATTGTAGAAGTCTCCCTTTAACCCCTAACCGCGCAAGTTCAGCTAAAACGAGGGCAGGCTGAGCCGTATCAAAGGCTCCCTTGATATCAAGGAAGACGGAGATGCGGGCAGTCTGATTGCAATAAAAGGAAGCAATGGAGTGTGCTGTGCTGCGATGTTGAATGAAACCATTGAGGGAGTTGTGGAAGCCGCCTATGGTGTGAAGAAGGCGACAATGGAGTATCCTCTCCATCATCTTGCAAACACAGGAGGTAACACTAATGGGTCGATATTTCCCAGGATCTCCCGGCTTAGGGATGGGGATAATAGTGACATTTTTCCAGCTGGACGGGAGAACCCTATGTTCATAAGACATATTGTAGAGAGCAAGCAAGGGGCCGTTAGGAATATTAGTACAGGCGTTGAGGACGGAGTAGGTTATCTGATCATTCCAGAGGAGAGGTGTCTTTTCTAGAGCGACGAGCACTGTCAAGCTCGAACTGTGTGATGGGATGATCAGTGGGGGCCAGAGGGGTAAGAGCAGCACGAACAACAGGCTCAGACGCATCGATGAGAGCCTGCACTGCCTCCTGTATTGGATCTAGAAGTGCCTCAGGGGAGGAAGCTCGTGCCCAGTCCTCCATTAAAGAGCAGGCAAGGGAGGCGGGGTCAGGGTGGGGAGGAGGCCTCCGTCGAGTACCCCGTATAGCATTAATCCGATTCCATACATAAGAGGGTGACGACTGGAACGATAGAGACCCCGTGAAGGATAGCCAGTCCGCCTCACGAATCCGACGGCGCTCCTGAGTTGCAAAGGAGCACCAATTTTTGAAGTCTTCCCAGTCCTCTGGAGACCGAGACCTCCGTATGGCAGAGTGGAGATCACGGGTTACCTGCCGGAGATGTCTCATGGCAGGGATACGATACCAGTAGTTGGTGGCACTTCTGGGGTGACGGGGGGGGCGTGGAGGGGTAGCGCGATTGACAGAGTCATACACGGCATCAACAAAATCAGCGCTGTAAGAGTCAAGGGACTGGGGGACAACATAGGAATCCGCCCAGGTAGAAAGGTATTGGGTAAAGGAAGGAACAGCATCTTGTGTGAGACGAAGGCGAGGGGATCGATAAGGAGTTGATGTCGGGGCAGAGAAGGAGAGCCTGATATGGGTAGTAACGGCAAGATGGTCACTGTACAGAGCTGGCTCGGTGCAGACGGTAGGATGAAAGGAGGTATGACCATTCAATAGTAAACCAACATCAAGGAAACTATTGGGAAGGCGAGTAGGATCGTCAGGACAAAGAAAGCGAACATCATCATCCCCACTAAGAAACTGTGAGAGATGTGATCCGTTAAGGGTACATGGCGTGGGATGATCCGGAGTAAGAGTGGGATGGCGGGTATTAAAGTCGCCAAGAACAATAGTGGGAACCCCATCATGGAGGTCGTGAAGAACCTGGGGGTCCAGAGAATCACTCTTGAAATGAACATTGACTACACGAAGGGTCCGGTCACCAAGAGTAAGGGAGACAGAAAGTAATTCAGACGGGGGTCCATGTGAGTCAGGTGAAGGGAGACGAACAGATGGAATGGTGTTACGCACAAGGATGAGGAGGCCACGAGCCTGCCCACGGTACCGAGGCAGGGTGTAAACAGTATAGCCAGAGAGGCGGAGTGGAGTAACATCGTCTGTGATGGTTTCCTGAAGTAGAGCAACATCTACTTGATGGGAGAGCACAAACTGGGCGAGGTCTAAGTCCCTGGATGTTCCACTGTAAGAAGAGGAGGGAACGGCCTCCGGTGTGAGATGAGTCGGAGGGGCTAGACAGGGCTCCAGACAGTGGCGTAGCTAGAGTGTGTGCCGCCCGGGGCGGCCCTTGAGTTTGCCGCCTCCCCCCCCCCCCCCGTGCCCCCACAAAAAATACATATTGCACAGTGACTCACTCTTATATATATATATATATATATATATATATATATATATATATATATATATATATATATATATATATATATATATATATATATATGTAACCGGTCGGAATTTACTGGACTTTAATTTCTCACTTGACTTGGGGTTTATTTAAAATTAATAGATGGTAATGGCAGTGGAAGCGCCCCTTTGAGAAAAATCCCGAACCAGCACAAGAACACTTAAAACTACTAAACAAAATAAATTGTCCGTGACCCGTGGAAGGATAGCGTCTGTGACTGGGATGAATGAGACACACTGTTACATTTAGACACTTATATTCCCTCCAACACTACAAACACAATCCAATAATGGTACACCTGTATGCGCACCTCTTAACTTGAACTTAAAACACTACTCTGGGGAATAAAAGTTATACATGATATAAAAATTATTAGAACCTCAGGCAACAATAAATTTGAAGTATTAAGAACTGTTCCGTGCACACATGAAACAGGCCTTAAAGGCTTTCACACAATAATATCAGTCACTTAGGTACCAAAAAAAGATATTAACTACTCTACAATGAATAGGCCTTAAGGGCACTCAACCAAATTATATGTCACTGAGGAATGGTAATAAAAATGAGCAATTAAATACTCTACAATGAATAGGCCTTAAGGGCACTCAACAAAATTATATCAGTCACTGAGGAAATGGTAATAAAACATGAAATTAAATACTCTACAATGAATAGGCCTTAAGGGCACTCAACAAAATTATATCAGTCACTAAGGAAATGGTAATAAAATATGAAATTAAATACTCTACAATGAATAGGCCTTAAGGGCACTCAACCAAATTATAGCACCCCAACAGATGCACACTTCCTAACCTAACCTAACCACTACCCTGGGGAACAAGGTTATACCTGAGATCAGAATTATGAAGAACAATCAGAGGCATTAAAAGAATCAAATCACAGTATCACTCTGGTTCCACTTGATGGCACAAACATTCAAAACAATATTATCAAAATTATCTAGAAACTATTAAACTACACCCGTAATAAGGGAGGGAAAATGTTCCTCCAGGTATCTCCTAGAGACCTAGACTCACGGTCTCAGTGTGTGACCATTAGTCTACTCAGATAGCCTCAGTGTACTCCCAGTGCGTCCATAAAGCGGACGGGAGTGAGCCAATCAGACCTTGTACAGTTGAGAGAAGCTTTAGCGTCCCGTGTCGTTTAGTTGTCGGGAGCACTCGTTCACTCAAGAGATCCTTTGCTACCCCGCTAAACAGTGACAGGCCTACTTTGATCGGTCCAATGGCGACAATCGCCACCCTCAATCCTCAACGGCAGTCTCAAACGGCAGTCAATCTCAGGTCAACTCCAGTCAACTTCAGTCAAGTGGGTTCTCACGGAAACCCTGAAATGAACTCACTGTTAGCTCTAGTTTACTTTATCACTGCCCTATCTAACCCTGTCTGAGATCGAATGAGACTTACTTGTTATACTGCAATATTTCAGCACAGGTGACTAGGCCACGTGACTATTTCTGGGACAGACGCGCAGAGACGTCTTGTTTGTGTGAGTGCTATCCGGGACTGAGAGAGAGGCCGCCTCGTGTCCTCTCAAGGCGCTAGCTTAGGCCTACGTGACCTATTTTCCGCCTAACTAATAACTCCTTGGGACACCCTTTAACATTATTCAGACTGCTAAACGATCTATAATAATTTCAAATTCAATAATAGTCCCTTAACTTCATGAATCGCATCATTATTAATCCGGTAAATAACATTTAATATCATATAGGCCTAGTTCCGCAATCTCCCACTATGTGCGGGGAGCGCTCTCTTCCCTCAGACGACCTTGAACGCTCAGTACCGCTAATGGCGGGGCATTCGAAATTACTCTGAAATTTCTGAATATTACAATCGACCCCCCTAAAAAAAGACAGCACTGTCCTCATGTGCTGAGAAGACCATTCATACGACCCCCCTAAAATTTGTTCTAAGAAACTGCATCTTACCCCTTTTGCTAAACGCAGCATTCCCGTCTTCTCTTCTCTCCTGCTAACACTCGACCCCCCTAAAAGAAAAACAGCACTGCCCTCATGTGCTGAGAGAACAACTTAGACCCCACCTTCAACTCTGTACTATTCCACTCACAGCTAACAACTCCATTTCTTCCCCATTTCTTCCTAGCCCAACTCATAACCAACCAGAACATCACGCTCCCCTTTTGCCTGGCCCTTAACTAGAGAACCAATGTCAAAATTAATACCAGCCCAAACAAACATGCTCTCCTTTGCCTGGCCCTTGAACTAAGAGGAACCAGTGTCAAACCAATACTCAGTCCAAAGCAAACATGCTCTCCTTTTGCCTGGTCCTTGAACTAAGAGGAACCAGTGTCAAAACAATACACAGTCCAAAACAAACATTCTCTCCTTTTGCCTGGCCCTTGAGCTAAGAGGAACCAGTGTCAAAAAAATACTCAGTCCACGTCTCCGAACCTCATGCCGGCAGACCAACCCTCTGACAATGTACCAGTCCATGTTAGTGAGGCCCTGGACATTACAACTGTACTCTCAATCCCGCTCATGACAGCAACCACTACTCAACGCACATCTCTGACCTAACCATCTCTCCAATCCCCCCTGCCCTACTCACAACTCCTCCAACTCACCCTCGACAACCTGCCCCTTCTCATTACCCTGCAACCTAAACTGTAATTTGTCGGCTTCGTCTTTCAGTTGCAGGCTCGATCGACCTCTCTGAACTACTTCTCCATCTCGCTCATCTGGAGTGGGGGCTCCTCGTCTTCCTCCTCAGATTCATCCATCGCTGGGTCTCCCGGATGCCTTAGGGTTGGAGCAGCCTTCAAGTTGCTCCGGTTTTCCACTCTCGCTTCCAGGTCTTCTTCCCCACTGGGCGCAATGCGATATAAACCAGGCCTTGGATTTAGGACCTCAACAATGTGCCATCTCGTATCAAACCAATGGTTTTGCAGCTTACACCGGCCTATTTTTACATTGTTCCTCAGCAAAACCTCCTGGCCCACTTCCCAGCTACTCTCGTGGGCTTTCTCTTCTCTTTTTCTTCTATTTATTTCCTTACGTCTCCGAACATTGATCTCCACTGCTTCCTGCAATCGTCGTTGCCGGTCTCTAATCACCATCACCCACTCATCTACCGGCTCTGGGTCTAGTTCCGGCCTAAGGTCAAACGGCAGGTTTGGTTCTCTCCCGTAAAACAACAGGAATGGGGAAAACCCTGTCGTGGCATGCGGAGTCGCGTTGTATTGTGACACCACTGCCTGCAGATGCTCTGGCCACCTATTCTTTTCCTCTGCCTCGAGGGTGGCCAGCAGACCGTGCAGGGTTCGATTGAACCGTTCCACCATGCCATTTCCCTGTGGGTGATATGCTGACGTCCTTTTTACCCTTATTCGAGTGGGCTGCAACACCACGCCTGCAGGCTCCAGCTCCCGACGGTAGAAAAGTTCATCAATTAGCGACACTTCTGCCCCAGTATCTGCTAAACCCCACATTTCACGACCCGCTACCAGCACCGAGACCTTAGGACACTCTGCTTTCAGCCTTAAGGTACCTTCTGTTGTGATTAAATTTGTCATGCGAACCACGCTTGACCATGGGTCCGCTCTCTCTTGGCTCATAACATCGCCGGTGGAATCTATTGGTGAGGCCAGGAACGGTTGGCGGGGACTGCCTGGCCTTGGCCATTTCCCGACCGCCAGTTCCGATTGTTATTTCCAACTCGATACTGGCCATTGGCCACGTATCCCCTTGGGACACTCTCTCCTGGTCTGGACCCGTTTGTGCAATTGAAACTGAAATGGCCCTCTTGTCCACACGCATAGCACCTCGGGGGAATCGAGCCTCCAGTCTGCGGCTCGTTCTCTCTTCCTTTAGTCAGCGGTACCTCCCTCAAAGCTTCTCGTTTTTGTTCCGCCTCTCTCAGCCCCGTGATCCACTCGTCTAGACTGTGGTGAGGATACTTCTTGATCTCATCCACTAACCACATACGGCTTTGTTCCTCCTTGAGCCCCCGAGTGATTGCATCTCCCAACAGGGCCTTATCATATTTATGATCATGGTGGTTCAACTCATCGTTTAAATCTAGCATAGCGTCATAATATTCAAGAAGCGTTTCGTTGCTCCCTTGTTTCCGCGTCATCACCTTCTGAATGGCGTCGTACGTGGCCGTCGGTCCGCCATATTGCTGCTTCAAATAACAAGTTAACTCATCTACGGTTTCCCAGTCTCTGCGTGCGTTGTATACGCGATCTGCCGCAGGCCCCGCAAGATGCCTTATTATGAATTGGATTCGACTGACTTCGTCTCCGTCTAGCAGCTTGAGGGTTCGGTCAACCTCTCTTAACCACTTTCCTACCTCTATTCCTGGCCTACCGTCGAACTTAGACATGGTCAACCCGGCCCCGAGACTAATTCCCTCTCTATTATTGTGTCTCCTCATCTCCCACATTGTCTCCTCGTGCTGTATTTTATACTGTGTCTTTACCCTATCTAGTGCATCCCCCAACAGAGCTAAGTGTTGTTGGTGTTCCGTCTCTAACTGTTGCAATTGTGTGTGGTACTCCCCCCTTAACTGTTGTGCATATACCCCATACTCCCCCCTGATTTGGTTCGCCCATGCCTGACATTCCCCATTGATCTTCCCTTCTAACTGTCCCAATCGTTCCTGGTACTCTCCCCGGATTTTCCCCTCTAGCTTCCCAATACGTTCCACGAACTCTTCTCTCAACTGCACCAACCCCAGGCTGTCTCTCCTTTTCTCCGAGTAACCCCGCACCGTCAACCACAACAAACCCATTCCCACGGTGAGCATGAGTAGAGTTGGGGTCACACTCTCTACCGTTTCCATCCACTCCATTATTACGCTCATTATCCCAACCACAGAACTATCAGTCACGAAATAAAATTAACTACGCTCTGCTACCATTTGTAACCGGTCGGAATTTACTGGACTTTAATTTCTCACTTGACTTGGGGTTTATTTAAAATTAATAGATGGTAATGGCAGTGGAAGCGCCCCTTTGAGAAAAATCCCGAACCAGCACAAGAACACTTAAAACTACTAAACAAAATAAATTGTCCGTGACCCGTGGAAGGATAGCATCTGTGACTGGGATGAATGAGACACACTGTTACATTTAGACACTTATATTCCCTCCAACACTACAAACACAATCCAATAATGGTACACCTGTATGCGCACCTCTTAACTTGAACTTAAAACACTACTCTGGGGAATAAAAGTTATACATGATATAAAAATTATTAGAACCTCAGGCAACAATAAATTTGAAGTATTAAGAACTGTTCCGTGCACACATGAAACAGGCCTTAAAGGCTTTCACACAATAATATCAGTCACTTAGGTACCAAAAAAAGATATTAACTACTCTACAATGAATAGGCCTTAAGGGCACTCAACCAAATTATATGTCACTGAGGAATGGTAATAAAAATGAGCAATTAAATACTCTACAATGAATAGGCCTTAAGGGCACTCAACAAAATTATATCAGTCACTGAGGAAATGGTAATAAAACATGAAATTAAATACTCTACAATGAATAGGCCTTAAGGGCACTCAACAAAATTATATCAGTCACTAAGGAAATGGTAATAAAATATGAAATTAAATACTCTACAATGAATAGGCCTTAAGGGCACTCAACCAAATTATAGCACCCCAACAGATGCACACTTCCTAACCTAACCTAACCACTACCCTGGGGAACAAGGTTATACCTGAGATCAGAATTATGAAGAACAATCAGAGGCATTAAAAGAATCAAATCACAGTATCACTCTGGTTCCACTTGATGGCACAAACATTCAAAACAATATTATCAAAATTATCTAGAAACTATTAAACTACACCCGTAATAAGGGAGGGAAAATGTTCCTCCAGGTATCTCCTAGAGACCTAGACTCACGGTCTCAGTGTGTGACCATTAGTCTACTCAGATAGCCTCAGTGTACTCCCAGTGCGTCCATAAAGCGGACGGGAGTGAGCCAATCAGACCTTGTACAGTTGAGAGAAGCTTTAGCGTCCCGTGTCGTTTAGTTGTCGGGAGCACTCGTTCACTCAAGAGATCCTTTGCTACCCCGCTAAACAGTGACAGGCCTACTTTGATCGGTCCAATGGCGACAATCGCCACCCTCAATCCTCAACGGCAGTCTCAAACGGCAGTCAATCTCAGGTCAACTCCAGTCAACTTCAGTCAAGTGGGTTCTCACGGAAACCCTGAAATGAACTCACTGTTAGCTCTAGTTTACTTTATCACTGCCCTATCTAACCCTGTCTGAGATCGAATGAGACTTACTTGTTATACTGCAATATTTCAGCACAGGTGACTAGGCCACGTGACTATTTCTGGGACAGACGCGCAGAGACGTCTTGTTTGTGTGAGTGCTATCCGGGACTGAGAGAGAGGCCGCCTCGTGTCCTCTCAAGGCGCTAGCTTAGGCCTACGTGACCTATTTTCCGCCTAACTAATAACTCCTTGGGACACCCTTTAACATTATTCAGACTGCTAAATGATCTATAATAATTTCAAATTCAATAATAGTCCCTTAACTTCATGAATCGTATCATTATTAATCCGGTAAATAACATTTAATATCATATAGGCCTAGTTCCGCAATCTCCCACTATGTGCGGGGAGCGCTCTCTTCCCTCAGACGACCTTGAACGCTCAGTACCGCTAATGGCGGGGCATTCGAAATTACTCTGAAATTTCTGAATATTACATATATATATATATATATATATATATATATATATATATTAAATAGTTTGTGTACCATTATAATATTACTGTACTTTCACATACTCAAATATAGTATGCTTTAAATACACCCCAAACATACTTAAACTTTATAAGTAACAGTTAAACAAAAAGCATAAACGACATATAGGATAGGGAAAAAATTAAAAAAGTGTAAAGAATTAGGACCATCTTTATTTCTGAAATGAAAACTACAACTTTCTACAAAGTAACTTTTCTTGTTTTTTTGTTGGCAAATTCTTCAATGACATTGTCAAAAACTATTTCATCTGTCAATTGTCGCTCTATAGACAGTATGGCAAGATTTCTCAACCGCAAGGTGCTCATAGTAGATCTTAAGTAATTCTTGATCAGTTTTAGTTTCGAAAAACTCCTCTCACAGGTAGCAACACTAACAGCAATTGTGAGGAAAATCCTCAGCATTATTACTATATTTGGAACCGAGTTCCCAAGGTTATACTTTTGAATAAACTGCAAAAGTTCAAGGGGGCCTTCTTTCCACGTCTGTATTCTGTCTTTAATAGTTATAGCAGCAACAGTAACAAAATGCTGAAGTCTTTTTCTCTCAACGAGGAACTCCTCTTTATCAATGTCGTCGTGATCCTCTGCCTGAGGATGTATTAAACGAAAGTACTTGCTGCTTGTCTTTCCTTTCTCCAGTGGTTATTGTGCATCTATTCTTCATGATGTGAAGTTTCTGCATGCATATATATATATATATTATTTTAGGTTAGGTTAGGAATCCGTTACATAAAACAATTGTACTGCCCCGTTATCTTTTATTGAGTATGATCTAAAATCACGGTATAATGACACTGTCACACTAGTGTCATTATCATCTAAAATGATTAAAATCACAGCAATGTAAAAATAACAGCTTGATCTAAAATCACGATATAATGACACTAGTATCAATGTAATACAATGGAAATGTAAAAAGTAGCAACTTAATCTAAAATTACAGACTCAGAGTACAGTGAAAATGGACGTCTGACATAAGCCCCCCCGACGAAAGCCACCCAGACAAAAGCCCCCTACTTTGATCGGGGTGGCTTTTGTCTGACAACCCTAACCTAACCTAACTTAACCTAACCCTAACCTAACCTAGCTTAACCTAACCCTAACCTAACCAATACTTAACCACAGAGAAGAACAGTATATTTTACCCTCAACTATTTAATTATGTCCGTAACTTTTGAAAGCCCTTTGTTGTCAGACAAAAGCCACCCCGATCAAAGTAGGGGGCTTTTGTCTGGGTGGCTTTCGTCTGGGGGGCTTTTGTCTGGGTGGCTTTTGTCGGGGGGGGGGGGGCTTTTGTCTGTACCCCAGTGAGGATAGTGTCTTAGTATAAAATCGCAATGCTGTGAAACAAAATCTTAACATTTAATCTCAGTACCGCAGCAAAAGTCACATCAATATTTTTTAAGCAATACTTTAATATTTCTTACCTTATAGTATTATGTCGTCCAACGAAGTAAATAACTGGATCGAAAACACAAGAGAACTTAAAAGTCGTCTAGCCTCCCCTCGTCTTGTCACGATGGAGACTTGTGCAGAACTGAAGTGAATTGCTTGTAACTGGTGGATTGGTCGGCTGTACATGAACTGATATGACCCGAGACTGCATGGTTTTGCAGCTACTGGAGACGTTAATCCTTCCCTTTGTATCGGCGGCAAGTTAATCCTCGCCGTGTCTGACCTAACACCTGACCCACACCACATGAGCTCACTGACGTACTTGTTTGAAGTTGTTTCCTTAATCCTCAACAGGTTACAGGTTGTGTGTGTGTGGCGGGGGGGGGGGGGGGGGGGGCGCATAGCAAGGGTGTAGCTCATGACGTGGCCGTGATGATGTAGGTCAGGTATTAGGTCAGACACGACAAGGGTTAACTTGCCGCCGATACAAAGGGATGGATTAACGTCTCCAGTAGCTGCAGATATGGGTGATGAGCAGACCCAAAAGTGCCGCCCCCCAAAAGTGCCGCCCGGGGCTGACAGCCCCCCCCCCCCCCCTAGCTACGCTAGTGGCTCCAGAGGAGGTACCAAATTCTGTTGAGAAAAATGGAGAGGGAGGAGTGGGAGAGCGAGGGATGGATCCGCCATCTCGGGAGATGGAAGGAGGCGGGTCATCAGGGCTTGCAAAGTGCGCCCCTGTTGGGACAGGGTGTCCAGAATGAGTTGTTGTTGCTTCTGCAATGTCGCAATTGTTTTCACAAACAAGTCGAGTTGGGCTGAGAGAAGGTTGATTTGCTTGGAGTGGCGATCCAGACGGAGAGTGATTGTTTCCATAGAACCAACTTGGTGTACCTGTGCAGGAGCTGGAGGTGGCGGCGAGGATTGCCGAGGGCCCGACTGGGCATGTGGTGGTGGTAGCGACGGAGAGGGACGGTGAGGGTTCAGTTGAGTAAGAGGTGGTGGTGCTGGTGAGAGACAGCGGGGGTCCGGGTGGGCAGGATATGGTGGTGACTGTGTGGCAGGGCTGGCAACGACCTTGTTCCAAGAACGGTAGGGAGAGGGGGGGGAGAAAGGATGGGTGGTGGGGGTGATAGGGGGGGTGGTAGAGGAGAGGAGATCAATGGGAAATCCTTGGTGGATGGAAGAGGCGGTGGTGGATAGGATTGAGGTTTGGTTGACAGGGGCTTCGTCAGAGACGAGGGCGGTGGTACAAGGTAAGTTTTCCCCGGGCGAGTGCCAGGACGCTGTGGGCAATTGGCATTCCACGCGTGGTGACTGCCATGGCAATTGACGCGCCGTGGAATAACTGGGATTTTGTTCTGAATTTTCGATTTGCATTCCACTGTTTCGTGAGGACCTGCACAGAAACCGCAGGCGACCATCCTCGTGCACTCCCAGGTGCGGTGTTTCCACGATTGGCAGCGACCACAGATTTTCGGGGTTCCGATAAATCGGTCGAGAGGACAGTTGTGAATTGGTCCTACATTCACCTTCAGGGGGAGGGGCCCACCCACACCTTCAGGGGGAGGGGCCCACCCACCAGCCGATGAGTTCGTTGGATGGACGTTTGGAGACCGGGTTGATGCGGCGTTCCATGTCCAGTAGTTGTGGGAGAAGAGGGCGAAGATCGTCAATAGGGTACGTGGCAGACCATTGCCTTAGTACGACGAGTTTCTGGGGTGATGATGGTGAACTTCAGCATCACCTCCCCCTGGGGAGCAGGAAAGCCCACCTGAGTGAGCAGGCGTACCGTCTCGTCCATTTGTGTGGTGACTATCACGGCTGTGGGACCTCGGCGGAGGCGAAGTGTTGAGTCCTGAAGTGGAGAGCAGTGACAGAAGAACCAGGTCGTCCGTGTGCTCAGAGGCAAGTCCCGAGGAAAGGCGAGACGACGAAGGCGGAGGGTCGGTCATTGAGCCACATGTAAGCTCACTTGGGGACCCCGATGACAGGAGGAGTCCACCCTCTACAGCCCCAGAAGGGGTTCAAGGGGGAGCCGTGGCCCCTGCTGGAGACCCTGACTTTTGAGGTTTCTGCTTTTTCTTTGACGTGTCTTCAAGAAGAAAGTCGTCAGCATCACTGTCACCTACTGCCGCCGTTTCCAACGAACGGGAGCGTTTAACGGCGGGCATAGGGCACGTTGGCAACACTGCAGTCAGGTGGAGTGGTAATGACGTCACTGCTACGTCACACTATCACATTGCGCATGCGCAAACTTGAAAAACTTTGCTCAGAGGGATCGGGTGGTAGGACCAGATGTTTTATCCCCAAAAAATGACAAAGTCTTACTATAGTTGTTTGCACAGGCTGGGATTGGTAGACTCGCTGAATTCGTCAGAAATACGAATTTTAAGGAGCAGTCTCTTGCAGCCTTTGTTGACACTACGCACGCACGCGCGTTCTTCTCCACGAGCCATATTGACGATATTGAGTTTTCAAGGTCAACTGAGGGAGGAGCGCTCCCGCACGTAGCGAGAGCTCCTGGAACTCGGCCTATACGATATTAAATGTACTTTATTGAATTAGTATGGATGCTTTTCATGAAGTTAAGGGACTATTATTGAATTTGAAACTATTATAGATCGTTCATCTTTCTGAATAATGCTAAGTATGTCCCAACAAAGTTATTAGTTATGCGGAAAAACGGTCACGTGACCTGACCTAGCCTTGAGGCGGTCAAGGCCGGCCAACGGTCAGTTGGACGACAGCGTTTGAACAGACAGGGTGGGCTGTGCGTCAGACAGGACAAAACGGTCACGTGGTCTAGTCACCTGTGTTGTGACATTGCAGTATAACAAGTAAGTCTCTTTCGATCTCAGACAGGGTTTAGAAAGGGCAGTGATATAATTACCAATAGCTAACAATGAGTTCATTACAGGTTTTTTTTTTGTCAGAACCCACTTGACTGCGAGTGATGACTTCCGTTTGAGACTGCCGTTGAATCATTGATGATTAGCGATTGTCGCAGTTGGAACGATCAGTGCAGGCTTGTCACTGGTTAGCTGGGTTAGCAAGGGATCTCTGAAGTGAAACCAGCTGTCTGGGTGCACAACTGACGATCGTCTGGGGTCGCCAGATCTCTTCTACCTCGGCTCACAATATCACATATCTTCAAGCAGTGAGTGAAAACCTTCTACTACGAGAAGCTAAAGCTTCTCTCAACTGAACAAGGTCTGATTGGCTCACTCCCTTCCGTCTCATGGATGTACCGAGTGTAAAATGAGGCCAGCTGAGTGAAAGTATGGTCACACACTGGGACCAGGAGTCTAGTGGAACTTAGAGGTACATTTAGCAAGGTGGAGAAAGGCTTGTTTGTGCCTTAATTACGGGTGCCTGTTGGTTGTGCCTTAAAAAACTAAGGAGTGCAGGTGGAATCTATGTGTTAAGTTAGGGAGCATGTGTTTACGGGTATTGGTGGACTCAGTAACTTCTTAATCTAGTGATAATATTTTTTTCAGTTACTGATATTGTCTTGCTGCGTGTAATTAATATTTCTTAAATAATTTTGATAGTTTTGTTTTTTAATGTTTGTGTCACTAATTGATGCCAGAAAATGAGGGAACTGTGTTTCAGATGGGGTTCCTCCTTTTCGCTGTAAGTGATACTGTGATTTAGTTCCTTTAATGCATTTAATATTTCTTTATAATTTCAATCTCAGGTATAACCTTTGTTCCCCAGAGTAGTGTTTAAGTTAGGTTAGGAGGTGTGTATCTGTTGGGGTAATATAATTTTGTTGAGTGCCCTTAAGGCCTACTCAGGGTGGAGTTAATAAGTTCTTATTTTTTTATACAAATTTCTCAGTGCTGGATATAATTTTGTTGAGTGCCCTTGAGGCCTATTCATTGTAGAGTTATTAATTCTTATTTTTTTAGTACCATTTCCTCAGTGATTGATATTATTTTGTTGAAAACCCTTAAGGCCTGCATCTGTTGGTGTAACCTAATTCTATTGAGTGCCCTTTAGGCCTATTGATGGTGGAATTAATAATTTCTTATTTTTCTATACCATTTCCTCAGTGATTGATATTATTTTGTTGAAAGCCTTTAAGGCCTGTTTCATGTGCGCAAGTAACATTTCTTAATACTTTGAATTTATTCTTGTCTAATGAGGCATTGTCTGAGTTTCTAATAATTTTAATATCATGTATAACTTTTATTCCCCAGAGTAGTGTTTTAAGTTCAGGTTAAGAGGTGCGCATATGATGGTGTACCATTATTTGATTGTATTTGTAGTGTTGGAGGGAATATAAGTGTCTAAATTTTACAGTGTGTCTCAGTCATCCCAGTCACAGACGCTATCCTTCCACGGGTCACGGACAATTCATTTTGTTTAGTAGATTTAAGTGTTCTTGTGCTGGTTCGGGATTTTTCTCAAAGGGGCGCTTCCACTGCCATTACCATCTAACAATCTTTAATGAACCCCAAGTCAAGTGAGAAATTAAAGGTCTAGTAATTCCGACCGGTTACATATATATATATATATATATATATATATATATGTATATATATATATGTATATATATATATATATATATATATAATCAACGACCTCACCAGCAAGGAATCGAACCCTCGCCCTACTGGGTGTGACTAGGGAACGCTTACCGGCTAGGCCACAAGGACACTAAAAGCAGTTCTAGACTCTGTTATATTTCGCACAAAGCCTGTTCATCGAGCTGATGGCGCCGTGAACCTCAATGGGAAACTGCCCGTGCCTCTTATGTGGTGTCAGTAGCATTTTACCGAATCCAGCTGGTATGAAACGCGAGGTACATATATATACTTCATTTTTAGTCCATATAACACGCGGACTTTGAACATATAATCAACGACCTCACCAGCAAGGAATCGAACCCTCGCCCTACTGGGTGTGACTAGGGAACGCTTACCGGCTAGGCCACAAGGACACTAAAAGCAGTTCTAGACTCTGTTATATTTCGCACAAAGCCTGTTCATCGAGCTGATGGCGCCGTGAACCTCAATGGGAAACTGCCCGTGCCTCTTATGTGGTGTCAGTAGCATTTTACCGAATCCAGCTGGTATGAAACGCGAGGTACATATATATACTTCGTTGATTATATGTTCAAAGTCCGCGTGTTATATGGACTAAAAATGAAGTATATATATGTACCTCGCGTTTCATACCAGCTGGATTCGGTAATTGATAGTAGGAACATCATAGAATCTAGTCTTATTAAACATACCGAAGCATTCAACATGAATTTGAGTAACGGCATGTACAAGCTGGACAATTTTGTAATTAAGAAGATTTGTGATCAAGTGAGAGGGCGGGTCACTGGCCCATCTGACCTGACCACCAACCGTTGTGTGCTTTTTAAAGATTAGTAGGGTCATTACCTAATTACCTGACCATTGTGGACCTGGTCTCACCCTCCTCTGTATATATTCAACTTGATTTGTATTACTCTCTCTAGTCTGTACTCACCCATGAAGATGTGAATTACACGAAAGCGCTTGGGAACTTCGTGTTTTCTTCTTTCCTTGTGGTTATCAGCATATACCTAGATCACGCGCACCTACAGTGATTTACTTGCATATATATATATGTGTGTATATATATATATATATATATATATATATATATACACATACACATATACATATAAATTACAGTGGAATTGAAAAACATAAGTATAATGGGAGAGCAGTACAACCTGGGTTGTACAGAAATAAGGTTGAACAAGAGGACAGAGCTGTCAGGATTATGTCTAGTTGGCAATTATGTTTATTGCAATGGTAATTACTTATTTATTTACATAATAATTTCCGATAAAACGGTTTTGATAGCACAATAAAAGCAGGTACTGTAAATATAGTAAGTGTTACAAGGAGTATTAATACTTAGACAATAGATATTTTTTAAGAGATGATTTAAAGGAAGGGAGCCGAGTCTTTGCTCGGATGGGTGGGGGTAAGTTGTTCCACACCCTCACACCATGATATTTTATGGAGGTCTGGGACTGAGAGGAGCGCTTCAGGGGTGGTCTTAGTAGCTCTGGGTGCCTTAAGCTGTATCTCTGATTATTCCGGAACTGGAAATAATTATTGTCAAGCAAGTGATTGATAGATTTGTAAACAAAGAGGGCACAGCAGTAGGTGTTAATATTTTCGAATTGAAAAAAATTCAATATAGCAAATTTTTCGTTTGTGTGATCTGTTTTTTCAAGTAGGTCATTCTCCGTACAACTCTCTTTTGTGCAGTAACCAGAGATTGTATTTTTGAAGAGCCAGAGGCCCCCAATAGTGTGTGACAGTGCATCAGGTGTTGGTAAACAAGATCATGATAGATTTCTTTTCATTGCTGTGAGAGTGAGTGACTGTCGAGTGTGATACATGATACTGCATTGTTTATTGATTTTACTGTGAATGGCTTGTATGTGGTTTCTCCAGTTAACTCCGAGGAATTTAGTATTTTGTTCGCGTTTGAGGACTATATTACCAAGGTACAGGGGGTCCAGGTCTCGGAGTAAGTTTTTCCTTCTGTGAAAGATCGTGTAGTGGGTTTTCTCAAGGTTTAAGGTCAGTTTATTACGTATTACCCAGGGCCCAACTATCGTCAATTCAGTGTTCATAGTTCTCATCAAGGAATGGAGGTCTGAGTTGCTGGCATGGAGATTACTATCGTCTGCAAATAAGTTGTATTTTATGAGAGAGCTGGCGTGGACTATGTCGTTTATGTACAACAAAAACAGTACTGGACCGAGAATGGAACCTTGGGGGGCTGCATACAAGATTGGCGAGGAGTCAGATTGGTGGTTATTATAGCAGACATACTGCATCCTGTTGGACAGATATGAGGTAAACCAATTGTGGGACAGGCCCCTAACTCCGTAATGTTCAAGCTTTGAAAGGAGGATGGTATGGTCGACAGTATCGAAGGTTTTAGAGAGGTCCAAGAATATACCGACTGTGAACTGACTGTCATCAAAGGAATTGAAGATGGTATTAGTAAAGGATAGCAGAGCACTCTCGGTCGACGTTCTAGCTCTAAATTCAAACTGGGAGTCTGTAAAGATGTTATTGGCATTGCAGAAGGAATTTAGTGTATTACATGCTAGCTTCTCCAGTATCTTATTCAAGGCTGGGAGGACTGATATGGGGCGGTAGTTCTTGAAGAGACCTTTGTCCCCAGATTTTTTATATGTTGGGTGAACTTTAGCAATTTTCAGTTTATCAGGAATGAAACCACTAGTGAAGGAGGAGTTACAAATGTGTCGGAGAACAGGTAGTAATAAGTGGGCTACTTTCTTAATGATGCTCATTGTTATATTGTCTTCGCCTGCTGCTGCATATTTGGACATTTTTATGATGGGCAGTAATTCATCTGCTGTGACAGGGTATAAGAACAGCTCATTTTGCTGTCTGTTTTGCAAGTGGGCTCTAAATTCCTCATGGTGATCAGGGATGCTCTCTGCAAGAGTTTTGCCAACATTAATAAAATATTCATTGAAGTGGTTGGCAATGGGAGAGGGTTCCGTTACAACTGAATCGTTTATCATAAAAGCTGAATGGGGGGCCGAAGGCTGAGTGTTCCTGTTCTGAATAGAATTTATGACATTCCAGGTTTTCTTACTGTCGCCTGATGCTGACTGGAACTTATTTGTATAATAGTTACGTCTGGCATTTCTAACTGCTTGAGTTACTCTATTTCTGATACTTCGGTAAGCATCACTGAAAGTTATGGGTCTTTTTGCTAATTTTCTTTGGAGTTTGTGTTTTTCCTTTATCATTATCTTCATTTCGCTTGTGATATAGGGTTTGGAAATGGATACAGCTTCCACTGACTTAGTCTTGAGCGGGAAGCATTTATCAAAGCAAGCATTGAAGATGCAAGAGAAGTTACAGCTGTTCACTTTTAGGGTTGTTGGAGGCATAGACAAGATCCCAGTTAGCATTCATTAGGTTGTTTTAAAAAAAGGAGCATGTTGTCGGTGCAGTAGTCTCTGTATTGAATTGAGACTCTACTAGACCTTTCAGTTCTTGTGGCTGTTTTATACATGGCAAAAACTGGGAAGTGATCTGAGATATTGTTATAAATAATTCCACTTGCAAGATTGTTAGGAGTGTTGTTAGTCCAGATATGATCTATCACAGTGGCACAGGTGGCAGTTACTCTAGTTGGTTTGGTTATAGTGTTGAAGAAGAATTTAGAGTGACAGGTAGCAAGAAGGTCTAATAATGAGGTCTCGGTTTCTGATTTTAATAGATCAAGGTTGAAATCTCCTGTAATGTAGCAGTCTTTCCTCTCTGAACTTATGCTAGTGATAAGCTCCGAAAATTTATCAAGAAAATTCCTTACGTTAGTGTGGGGCCTTCTGTAGATTACTCCTACTAGAATATTTCGTGTGTCGTTACGTAATTCAATGAAAACACTCTCCATGTACTCCTGAACCTTTAGATCATCTCTTACAGAAGTGTTATACTTGATATCAACATATAGGACGACACACACACATACACACACACAGTGCAACTTTGTGTGACGCATTGTCTGACGTGGGGTGGCTTTGAGCGAACCATACACGTGATATTACAATTTATGTGTCCTTCCTGTCCATGATTTACAACAATAACTGTAGGTAAAAAGTTACAATATTATACTAATAACACTGTCATGTATTGGTAATATGTCTAGTTACCAAGATACAGAGCACGATGAACAAAACATGATAGTGAAGCCTGGAAGGGTTCATATCATAACTTGTGTGTTCGTGCGTATGTTGCTCCGTGAGAGTTACCGTGGGCCTCCATGTGCCCAGGTGGGATGGTCAAAGTATTACACTAAAAGTGTGTCAAATGAGGAGTGACTGATCCACATGTAATTTAAGGTTTCTGAAATATGTAGTGAAATTAAACACGATTTTTCATATAGTTACGCGAATGATGGGGTGTGGTGGAAGCATCGTGGTCTGGCACACACACACAAGCGCTGTAAACGTTGTGTGGACTGTTACGAGTTGGGGATTTAGAATATAGTTATACGTCTACCCAGATCCCAACAGGTAACAACAAAAAAAAACAAAGACAATCGGACTAAAAAAAGGGTAGACAAAGGATGCGAGTTTTCGTTGTATATAATAAAGTACCATAAATTCCTTAACAAAATATTCAGCTTATACGCTATCCTTAACCAAACTTAACCTAAACACGAACAGTATATACATAGTAATAAAACATAAAACAATAGTGAAGCAATGTGGAGGGGGAAGAGGCAATACAAGATTACAAATACTTAAGTGAGGAGCTGAGATGGCTGACGAGCAAGGCTGAGTATGGTAGAAGACGGTAAATAGTCACTGTGCCGTAGGCTTCCAGGATAGGTGATCCTGTGGTCGCTTCCCAGAGTGAAGTGTGTCCTCTCCTCGAATTGGAGCTGACAAAGTAGACTGAGGCGGAAGTGACGCAACAACCAGGATATGGAGAAGGGAAACCCGGGAGTGGTAACTAAGACGAGCCATACTCGTGTTTCGTCCCTAGATGGCGTTGCTCGTGGTGCTGGGTAGGTAGATGAAGACAATCGGTGGAGGGGTTCGTAACACACCCCCCCTCCAAAGACCTTCGTAGCGCGGGCGCGAAGGAGGTGATCACCTGGTGCGTCTGGAGAGTAGCTGCTACATTTCCACTGGAGCTCGGGATAAGGAGTCTGCAATCAGGTTTTCCACCCCCTTTATGTGCCGGACTTGTAGATTATACGGCTGGGTGAGGAGAGCCCAGCGGAGGATTCGCTGGTTGGAGGTCTTGTTGGTTTGGATGAACGTGAGTGGGTTATGGTCGGTGAAGACTAGGGTCGTTTGTGGGCAAGACTGGAGGTAGCATTCAAACTTCTTTATTGCCAACACCAGAGCCAGGGCCTCCTTCTCTATGGTCGAGTAGTTGGTCTGATGTTTTTTCAACTTGGCAGAGCAATATGCCACAGGGTGAAGGACATCAGTGGTTGGGTCGGGTTGTAGGAGCACAGCCCCCACTCCGACACCACTAGCGTCGATTTGCAGATGGAAGGGCAAGGTGTAGTCAGGGGGGTGGACTACAGGCTTAAAGGCAAGGAAGGCTTTGAGGCGGTGGAAAGACTGGTCGCACTTCTGGTTCCAGATGTAAGGGACCGCAGAACTGGTAAGGTCTGTGAGGGGTCCGGCCACGCTGGAGAAGTTACTGCAGAACCGACGGTAGTAGCCGCACATCCCCAGGAAGCGCACGAGTTCCTTCCTCGTCCTTGGAGTGGGGAAGGACAAGATGGCTTCAACGTTTGCGTCCTTGGGTCTCACCATACCATGCCCAACGATATGTCCCAGGTAAGTCACTGAGGCCCGGCCAAAAGCAGATTTAGCCAGGTTTATGGTGAATCCAGTCTCTTGCAGTCGTGCAAACAGTATCTCCAAACGCACCAGATGTTCGTCCCAGCTGTCCGACACCACCACCAGGTCATCCAGGTAGGCGAACGTCCCACCTAGGTCCTGAATAAGGTAATTGATGGCCCTCTGGAATGTGGCCGGAGCATTAGAAAAGCCAAACGCCATAACTAAATATTGAAAAAGACCAAATGGAGTTATAAATGCCGAGATTATTTTTGCCCTATCCGTGAGTCCTACTTGATAATATCCTTTCAACAGGTCTATGGTACTGATAAATTGGGCACAGCCTATGCTGTCTATTATATCTTCAATCAAAGGTAAAGGGTAGGAGTCCGAGACAGTGACCTGGTTCACTTTACGATAATCTGTACAGAAACGAAAGGTGCCATCGGGTTTTGGAATGAGAAGGCAAGGTGAAGCCCAGGGGGAGGTACTAGGCTCAGCTAAGTTATGTTTTAACAAAAAATCTACCTCCTTTTTCATGATCGATTTTTTTTGTGGACTTAGACGATATGCTGATTGCCTAATGGGTTGTACATCATCTGAGATTAGTTTAATATCATGTTTAAGTATATTGCAAAACCCTGGGAGGTCTGACGTGACTTTAGGAAATGTTGATAATAACTTAGTGAGATCTTTTGCTTGAGATGGATTCAGAACAGAAAAATACTCATCCAAATTGTTGAGTATGTGACTGTTAGCAGGGTTCTCTTTAGGTAGAGGGAAGTCTAAATTCCCCAATAGGTCCATGTCATCTGTCTCCGACTCCGGCCCTGACAAAACCGTATGCAATACAGGTAGGCTTACAGCCTCTGGGATGTCTTCCTCTGACTGCCTGGAATGGTAAAGTTTCATGAGATTAATGTGAACAAGTTGTGAATCTTTTCTGCGATCAGGAGTATGGACTATATAGTTGAGAGGAGATAGTTTATTAGCATTGACTTGACAGTTTTGATGGAACCGTTCCAAGCAACCTTGGGACGGTGGGTGGTAAGCCGAAGATGTACAATGGTCCACACTGAGGTCTTTCATCACCTGTTTGAACACAGAAGGATCAGATTGTTGGGCTGAAATGAGCTCGTCCTTAATAATGGTCTTATTAGACAGATCTTCCGTGGGTAGGAAGATATTGGAGGTGGTTTTAGATGAAGAGGGCCCATTTCGCACACTCTGCGACCGGGTGACAGCACAAGATGGGAAAAGATGAGGAATAGTTTCTTTAAGGTCAGTGGTGGAGTTGACAGGTAAGGGAGAGTCGACTGTCTTTATGTTAGGAACCACTAGATCTCCTACCAAGTCATTACCCAATAATAAATGAATGCCGCACACAGGCATTGGGTCTTTCCTAATGGCTATTTGCACTTCCCCAGTAATCAAGGGACATTGGAGGTGCACTTTAGCTAAAGGATAGGAAGAATGGGACGAGAGATCTGAAATTAGAACACTCTCATTTGTAAATGCGGTAGATATATCAGGAATGACGTTAAACAGGAGGATAGATTGTGCTGCGCCCGTATCACGTAGTATACGAATAGGGAAAGAACGAGACCCCTCTATGATTGAAATTTTTCCCTCATAGGTGAATGAAGAGAAGACATCCTGATGGGGCCTTTCCACATTGGCATTTGCTATTGGTTTGGATTTGGGATCCAGGGAACTACTTTTAGCAATTCGACACTTTGGGTGTTTACAAGTCTGGATCGTATGGCCTGGGATTTTACAGTAAGAACAAGTAAGCTTGGTTGCATCGGGGGGAGTAGGTGTGGGACCTTTCGACCTACCACTCACGTTCCCAAGGTTATCATCAGAGGAGGACCTAACATGTCGGGAAGTACCACGTTCTCTACTGCCCAGTGACTCCACCAACAAAGCATACGCATCAGCCAGCTCAGCAGCACGCCCTAAATTAACCTCTCCACGCTCCTCCACATGCTTCAAGATGTGAAATGGTATCTTGCTTTTCCACTCCTCCAGGACTACCAAATTTAACAAATCCTGAAATGTGGAGGTCTCTGTAGCCTCTAACCACTTCTTAAAAAACCTAAGCTTTTCTTGAGCAAACTCAACAAATGTGTGTGAAAATGGTTTGGTTAGTTTACGAAACTTCTGCCGGTATCCATCTGGCGTGATAGCATAAGAGGTGAGGATATTCTTTTTTACGTTATCATAGTCATCAGTCTGGTCTAAACAGTTATAAACTCTACGAGCCTTACCATATAATTTAGGAACTAACACTGACACCCACTGGTCCTTTGGCCACTCATTCTTCGCGGCTATTTTCTCAAAAGTCCTAAATGACCCGTCCATATCGGATTCATCAAACCCGGGAACAAGGGAAGAAGCAGTAGCAGGGTTAAAAGCAGCGAGTTTCTCTTTTAATGCCACTTCCTTTGATTTAAACTCCGATGTTAAAGTGACTTCTGTCTCTCTCACCTGTAGTTCTTTCAGTTTAACCGCCTGCACCAACTTGGCCTGTTCCATCCTTTCCTCATGCTCCAACTTGGCCTCCAACTTGGCCTGTTCCAACTTGGCCTGTTCCATCCTTTCTTCATGGTCCAACTTGGCCTGTTCCATCCTTTCTTCAGGGTCCAACTTGGCCACCTGCTCCAACTTGGCCTGTTCCAACTTGGCCTGTTCCAACTTTTCCTCCTGCTCCAACTTGGCCTGTTCCAACTCGAGTTCTTTCATTTTGATTTTGAACTCGAACCTAGCTCGTTCTAGTTCTAAGGGGTCTATTCGTTGTGTTTCTTCTTGAGGGCTAGCCAGACCTGAGGCAACTTCTGAGTGAGGAGGGGTGGTGGATAGTGGTTGAAGTTTCTTGGACATGGGCGTTAATCTGTCAACAGCGGATTCTTTTAAAACTTCTTGTTGAACCAACTCTTCAATCACATGATTTTTTAACATTTCCTTAGTCAGTTGCTGTGAAAATGGGATATTGTAATAGTTGGCTATTTCTTTCCATTCTTTCTTCAGGATATTAACACGTAATTTAGCTACAGAAGGATTTTCAATAAAATCCTGAAGATCAAAACCTGAGGTGGCCATTGTTAATAAAAATAGGATAAATTAACTAATGGTCAAAAAATAAGATAAGATAAGTGGATAACCCTAGAAAATATCACGGCAGTGGATAACCAGAAAGTCCCGGAAACTAACCAAGTTATACCTAGGGAAATTACACTTATGATTATTGTTCTTCCGAGAAGATCCTTAGATAAGGACAAGAGACTTGAAAGAGGTAGGGCGTATTACGGCATTAATATAAAGATCCGGATTAACAACCCTGATATACTTGAAAGAGGTAGGGCGTATTACGGCATTTATATAAAGATCCGGATTAACAACCCTGATATACTTGAAAGAGGTAGGGCGTATTACGGCATTAATATAAAGATCCGGATTAACAACCCTGATATACTTGAAAGAGGTAGGGCGTATTACGGCATTTAAATACAGATCCGGATTAACAGCCCTGAATGAGATAATGAGAAGAACAATAATTGAGGCTTTATAATTATGGGGTCCTGGTAGAGCGGGGCGTCCCAAGATATCACTTCACTCTAAACTAGTAACTATGGAACAGCCTACTCTGGAGTGAGGGTACGGCATTAAACAGATCCGGATTCTTCCCTACACTCGATAAGACTTACCACACGACTGCCACGTGTAATAACAGGTAAGCCTTATGACACTTGGAACCTATTATCCTACGTCTGTCACTCTTACTATACGGTAATACCAATATATGCACACACATATGAAGGAAACTTTAAACCACCGTAAAGCAATTGTAAACAGAAGTGACTGGGAGGGGTAATTAACACTGAGTAACAAGGGAGGAAGGAATATGGTACTTAAGGTCGTGTCCTGTCACGGTCGCCATTTGTTACGAGTTGGGGATTTAGAATATAGTTATACGTCTACCCAGATCCCAACAGGTAACAACAAAAAAAAACAAAGACAATCGGACTAAAAAAAGGGTAGACAAAGGATGCGAGTTTTCGTTGTATATAATAAAGTACCATAAATTCCTTAACAAAATATTCAGCTTATACGCTATCCTTAACCAAACTTAACCTAAACACGAACAGTATATACATAGTAATAAAACATAAAACAATAGTGAAGCAATGTGGAGGGGGAAGAGGCAATACAAGATTACAAATACTTAAGTGAGGAGCTGAGATGGCTGACGAGCAAGGCTGAGTATGGTAGAAGACGGTAAATAGTCACTGTGCCGTAGGCTTCCAGGATAGGTGATCCTGTGGTCGCTTCCCAGAGTGAAGTGTGTCCTCTCCTCGAATTGGAGCTGACAAAGTAGACTGAGGCGGAAGTGACGCAACAACCAGGATATGGAGAAGGGAAACCCGGGAGTGGTAACTAAGACGAGCCATACTCGTGTTTCGTCCCTAGATGGCGTTGCTCGTGGTGCTGGGTAGGTAGATGAAGACAATCGGTGGAGGGGTTCGTAACAGGACTCACTGGGTTGTTTGGAAGTGTTTATTTCCATTCATACTTTCGTAACTATAACCTATGGTAATTTTTCTTCGTGTTCATATATAATGAAGATAATGCAGAGTATAAAATGCCATATACAATATTTACGCATAATGTCATCTATACAGCCATACTATGACTGTGTGTGTTCGTACGTGTGTTGCCTGCCTCGTGATAGTTATAGTGGGACCCCGTCCAGAAAGGACACTATACTAACCTCCAGCACCGCCTCAGGTGGGCTAGAGATTATGGTTTCCAACTGTACCAGCCGCCATCAACTGTACACATGATGAAGTCGCTAAAGGAGTAAAGGATGAAATGGAAGTATGACCACCCCACTTCCAAGGCGGCCATCTACAAGGCCATTATACAAAAACGGGTCGACTTAACAAGCTGCATCAAAAAGTGAACCGTTGGGAGGATAAAAACACTTAAAAATGGACGCACAGAGAACAAATCATGTACCCTACAGATCCCCCCAAAACCAATAACAAGATCCAATGTACCCGCTATGTAAGGCAGTAAAAATAATGCAACATAACGTCCTCCACTGGAGAACTAACAAATTCAGTCTGTCCAGCCCATATAACCAGATTGACGCAGATAATATACTCATGAACTCACATGGCCAAAAAGCGGCTGAGGAACTGAAATTGTTTGGTTACAGGATCCATAAATCCAATCTATCAGAGGAGCCAAATGACGGGGTGGCCATCGCCATAAAAAGAGATGTCCACCACTGAATCATAGACGACTTCACCTCTGAAACTCTCGCTGTTCAAATCAACTTGACTACAGGGCCAATTATAATAGCCACAACCTACCTCCCACCACACAGGGACTACCTGCCTTATGGAGACTTCCACAGACTCCTATCATACCACCACCCAACCTACATCATTGGAGACATGAACGCCAGACATCCTCTACCAGATGGTAAGAGGACAACTAACAATGTTGGAAGAGGCCTTGCTGGCTTCATAACAAACAAAAAAGCCCAACTAATAGGCCCGGACTTCCCCACGTTCTACAGTAGGAACTCAGCCACTACTCCAGATATAGCAATAACAAGCGGCAGATGCTTCCACAACTATCTTTTTGAACAAGTCCCTGTAACCTCCAGCGACCACCTACCAATAATCATGACCATCTCAGCAACACCAAAAACTATACCAGCCCCACCACGGAGAATTACCAAGCAGACCAACTGGGAACTATTCAATGAAAATGCTACAGCCGAACTTGAGGCCAAGGACATGACAATCCTGCAGGCCATAGACAGTCAGCCGGTGAACAGAATAGACGAAGAAATCAACACATGGTGTGAAGCCATAGGAACAGCCTACCAGGAGGCCACGTCTCTCAAACGCAACAGAACTCTCCCACACCCACAACAGACTCCAGAACTCATCGCCCTCACAAACCAGTTCCAACTGCTACAACAGAGCCGAGACCCATGGGTGGGACATCGTAAGCTACAATACATACAGAAGAATTCGGGAGGAAATAAAAACAAGATCTCTGGAACAAAGCAACCTTAAATGGGCCGAAATAGTTGAACAACTCTCACATACATACAACGATCCAGGAGAGTTCTGGCGTCGAGTTAAGAGATTGAAAGGTTGCAGCCGTAACGAATCATCATATATAACTGACCACGTAGGAAGCAAAATATATGCCGACCTAGACAAAGAACCCATATTCAGGGACATATGGAGGAACATCTTCCGAATCACAAATGAAGAGAATAGGGGATTCGATGGTACCCACGAGGAGCTCGTCCTTGATGAACTACGGGGCCAGACACACCGCACTCATCCTTCCCCTGAAATTATATGGGAGGATCTGAGAGCGGGCAGCCCATTGTCCAAACCAATCACCTCGGAAGAACTCAACCGAGCCATCTTTAATACCAAAAATAAAGCCCCTGGTTATTCAGGCATCACCAAGGAGATCCTCAGCCACGTAAACAACCCGGCCATGGACAGCCTGAGAACCACAATGAACGCTTGCCTGGCCTCGGGTTACTTCCCAACTAAATTCAAAGAGGCCATTATTATCCTAACACCAAAACAAAGAAAGAACCCCGCCATCCCACTAAACTACAGACCGATCTCCCTCCTCGAAGTATCTGGAAAAATACTAGAAAAAATCATCAACAACCGTCTGAGAAATCGCCTGAAAACAACAAACAGAGTCAACTGTAGACAATTCGGGTTCAGGAAAGGGAAGTCCACCACAACAGCGATAGCCCTGGCATGTGAAAACATAGCCAGAGCCGCGGCGAGTGGTAGACAATGTAATCTAACTCTCCGGGATGTAGCGAAGGCATTTGACAAAGTCTAGCACGACGGTCTAAAATAAAAGATCCTCCAACTTGGACTTCCCACCAACATTGAAAAGATGCTTTGCAACTTTCTTGACGGCAGAAATGCCAGACTGAGGGTAGGACAACACACAGTAGAGACCTTCCCTCTCATGAGAGGAGTCCCTCAGGGAAGCGTCCTCTCCCCCACCCTATATATTATCTACACGTGTGACTCTCCGCCTCCCACTAGAATTGGTAACGAAGATATTATGTATGCAGATGACATCACTCAAATAACAACACATCAAGGAAAATCGCGAGCGTTGCAGGCCGACAACACCAGGCGGGAATTAGAAAGAGTAAATAATTACGAAAAACAATGGAAAATCAAAACCAGTCTCCCGAAATTCACATTGATACTCTTATGCAGAAGGAAAACCCATCCATTAGTAACCAATAATGCCCATATAGAATACAAAAGCAGAGGGACCCTCCTCGGCCTGCATATATCCACGACAGGTAACTTCCATCATGTCCACAACAGGAAGGAAAAAGCAAAAAGAGAGCTGAGAAAACTATACCGCTTTAAAGCGCTTCCTGAGAAAATAAAACTCCGCCTGGTGACATCATTTATCACACCGATATTAACTTACCCAGCAGTACCTCTTCATACTATGAGCACCACTCAAATATTAAAATTACAGGTGGTTCAAAATGAAGCCCTAAGATTCGGCACAGGCGAAAGATACCCTATCACCAGAACCACAGCCGAGATACATAGAGACCTGAGAATGAAACCCATCAACCAGCAGCTGCACACGCTGGCCAGCAGAATCTGGCAAAAGATAGAACGATCAGAGTAGGAACTCCTTCAAAGACTTCCACCAGATAACGACAACAACCATACATGGTTCCCAAAAAGTTATCAAATCTCAAAAGGTCCATTACCACCCCCGTTATACAGTACACGACCAGGCAATAGACAACCTCCCTAGACCAACACCCGCCAGTAGGGTCGGCGGATTATGAAATAAGGCCGTTAAAACACCCATGTATGGGATAGGGTAGGATGTCTAGTGCCTGTACCGACAGACAATAACTAACCCATGACACAACCCTAACACACTATTAGCTTAGCTAGGCGGTTAGCCCGCCCTCTCTTACCTCCTCCTAAACTTCTTCAATTTCCGAAGTATAACTGCGTTCCCCAACCTCTAATCTTCTTTCACCCCTCCTTTCTTTATAAAAAAAAAGAAAAAAGAAAAAAAGAGGGTTTTGTGATTGAACGTCACGTGTTTCCCTTGTTTCCTGGCTTCTTTAAACTGGTCTATTTGCTGTAGACGGGCTTTAGTCGTTGACGAAGATGGTGGTGCCTTTCAGCTTACTGCGTTGATAAAACACTTTGTCACGGTCAGAGGGGGAAGAGAATTTTGTTATGATATCGCTGGGGCGGGAGGAGTTGGGTTTCTCGACACGTTATAAGGGTGGGGATTTTCTTCTTCTCCCTTCTATCCTTAGTTCATTCTTCTCTCTTTGTCGTATTTCCTTCAGTTGTTCTGTCTAATTATTTCATTTCATGGTTACTTCATAACCTCAGACCTTTGGTAGCATGGAGAGGGTAGGCCCATGGGTACTGTAATTCTGGTATCAAGCCATTGGACAAAATAAAGGTGAATACTGGGAGAAAATGATACCCGGAATATACTCTAAGAAATGGTTTATTAATATGAAATAAAATTCGGTAAAAGATGTCATTAACATACAACTACTAGGTCCAACTCATCTGCAGTTCCACTTAGATACTCTTGCTTCTACAACATTACTGGTGGTACATTACATTACATACAATTACACGGATTAACTCACATATAGTGCCTTCCCTAGAACTGGTGTTAGTACATATGGAGGATGCACTCACAACACAACACGTTATTACTGATATTAACAATTTTATGGGTTCACTACCCAACATTGGATAATTATTTCCAGTTAATTATCCCCAATCATATACAACAAACACTGTGGACTATATAACTATACGGAGTGTCCCAGGGTAGAACACTGGCGTCTCAACAAATGAAGACCGCTGTTGTGGTCGGTTGAAGTCTGACAGGTGGCGAGGGTTTGGGTTCTAATTCCCACGATGCAGACTGGGGCAGTTTAAGCCTGCCGAATCAGCTAACTGTTAGGTAGCCACCGACCCCAGGCAGCCGTTGGGGTGTTCAAATAACCCACACACTGGATCTGAGATAATGTGGAAATCGTCAAAGGAGGGTCGTTTCTCCTTCACGCGCAGGTTTATATACGCCGTGAATTGCCAGAGGTGGCTACTCACGTAATGACAGAAATTACATTCAAATCAACTGCCACACAGTCAAAGATGACCCTCAGTTGACACGGGTCTGGCGAATTTCTTAAGTTGATTTACATAAACTAATTAGAGATTGAGTTTGCCAGGAGAAAGTGGAATATACGCATTGACAACTGAGTACCCCCAAATGGGCGGGAATTACGGAGAGGGAAAACGCGTTTCTTTCTAGGGATAACTCACCAGTTATCCACATGTTTTGCGGACGTGGAGTATAATAAGAATCAACAGGTTTAAAACAGACCAGCCGTCATTGTGACCTTGACAACGTTGAACACGGTCAATCTTTACTTCAGGAAGTTTAAAATGTTCATTCAGCGGGCATGAAATTTTGCTTTGGGATGACTCCCAGTTCTCCTGGATGTCTTCAGGGATACCGGCAGTCCTGAGGTTGTTTCGCCGCCCTATGTCATCCACATAATCCACCCGGTCTGCTGTTGTTGTTAGTTCCGTTTTGAGCTTGGAATTTTCCTCACTCAGCTGTTGAACTTGGGCCTTGAGTGTTCGGTTCTTTTTAGCTTCAACGTTATCCAGTGTGATCCTCACTACCAAACACCACAGGTTTTCTCCAGGTACTCCAGTTTCTTCCTGTACTAGCACTGGATGGACCAACCAACCGAATGACTAGTAAGATAAATAAAAATTAATAAATAAAATTCAAAGTGAGAGAATTAGTATAGTTAGCCCGTAAAATGTTTGCCTCCAAGGATCATTTTCTATCATTACCAGAGAAAATGATATTAAAGGGTAAACGTGTATATTCCATTGTTACACTTCTCCTGGCCAACTGAGGCTACTGGTACTGTAGAATATTTTATGGCTTATCCTTTTTGCCACTGGTCGGCTCTCAAACTGCTTGGGCGGTCGGTCATTCTCTGTTACACACTGTTGGCAAGTACTGGGGATGTACTGGCTGTCTGTTACATACTGTTGGCAAATACTGGGTATGTACTGGCTGTCTGTTACACACTCTTGGCAAGTACTGGCTCTCTGTTGAAAAGGTGTCATGGATTAATAAGTAGGCTCAAGTATTCATATTATGCTACAGCGTTTCCTTTCCTCTCTTATCAGGGACTCGGGGATTTCTCTATATCTCCTAGGGTGTTCCCGAATTTTAAATTGTGAGTGAATGAATTTATTGTACAGTCAATTATGTTTATCCACCGTGAGAGAAAATAGTCTAGATGTATTGAGTATGTGTTGAAGGCATCTTACATCTTTATGTAGGTAGTAGGTAGTAGGCAGCTACCAAACAGGGAGGAACTACCGCCTGGGAAGATATTGGAAGCATAATGTGTTGTCTAATGGTAGACCCTGCTGCTATTGTAACGAACACGGTCTTACACGTCAGTTAGCGCCAAAATCAAATGATTCATATTACGCTCAATAGCCCACAAAACATGTAACTCGGCTTTCGTTTGAGTCCTCCATCTGAGGAGTCCGTTTTCTCATCACTTCAAGACACCTCAGTCCTCCGTTATCCCATTTTCTCTGACTTACTGAAACCAACCTCTCTATAAAATGAATTTGAGTGTGAGAGAGAACCCCCTTGTTTTGAGTCAACTTAGATATGTCTGTTTACAGTTGGAACATTCAAGATCCATTGTGAGTGGGGTAGAACGCTTCAACTGTCCTTATCGTTAGTAGAACGTGTCAAGTAAGTGAGTGTCGAGTTTGCCAGCTAGAGTGGTGTATTTTATGTCGTCCGTGGGGGTATCCATGAGTTTCTGATCCCGCCTGAAGTTATATCATTTTGTCGCCCCGACATCAGAGAATCTGATGTTTATAGTTTAGTTAGAGTCAGTTGTCTATTTAAGAAAGTCATTAATCTCCTGAACTATTCTGTCAACTGGTATAATCTCCAAGATCTAGCGCCTTCCCGTGAATAGCGCCTTGTTCGCCTCAAGCCTGAGCTTGCAGAATTAATGTTATCAACGTGTATATTCCATCTTTTCCTGGCAAGCTCAACCTCTGATTAGATTATATGAATAGACATAGGAAATTACCCTGATCAAGAACACCGGAGTTCATAACTAAGTATACAGTGATCCAAAATGATAGAGAAGTGATGTTGTTGGTAAGATCGACCCTTCTGGTATGAATACGGAGGCCCAAGCTGCCCCGTGGGTGCACGTATATACCTCTACACGAGGGAGAATCACGCATTCGTGACTCTTCCTCAACGTCTCTCCAGGTATGTTTACGTGAGTTCCCCGCCGCTTATTAATTCAGTTTAACTTAGTCAATTTTGGTGAATATCAGTGCTCATGTGTTAACATAGTGAATTCTGTGCCAATTAAGTCGGGTAACGTAGAGATTTAGATATCGTCTGAACCGTTGCCAGGCGTATGTTTTGTATAGTTGAAGTTAGACCTTTACGCATTCGTGACTCTTCCTCAACGTCTCTCCAGTGTGTCGAGCTGAATACTCATCGGCTAACGTGGTTCGGTAACCCGGTTGGACGATGCCGTTAATTCGACAGGACTGAACTGGGAAGTCCGTTTCCTGCAAATCAGGCGCCATCTCCCTGAGCTTGTGTCGGTCCACAATCGACCCTTAACAGCGATCTTCATTTGTTGTAGAGACCAGCGTTACCCTGGGGCACTCCTCACAGTTACATAGGCCTAAGTATTATTGTATCTTGTTTGGGGGATAACTAGCAGAAATATAGTATCCCAGGTTAAGTATTGAACCACTGAATGAGAGTTAAAAGTGCCATGTCGTTCCTTGTGAATTAACAGGAGGTATTGTATGTTGAGATAATTGTGGAGTTGTCCAGTGTGTTATGTATTCATTGGTAGTGACCATGAAATGATAATCTGAGAGTATAGTGATATAACCAAGAAGTGAAGAGTCAATTTGCTACTTGGTAAGGTAAGGCCTGAGGGTCCAGTGATATCTGGTGTATACCTAGTACTGAATATCATTTGGCAGAGTGATAATACCACAATTGTCGATTGAAGTAATAAGTATTTGGAGGTATTTAATGAGGTAATAAGTTCTTGAAGTGTTTGATGACTTAATAAATAAATTGCAGTTCTGTTTTGTCTGAATGAATCTAAGATGCATCTTATCCAATCATTGTGTTAATAAATATTGAATTAGTAATCTACGAGTATCACCAGTCTATCCTTTCCCACATGGGTTCTCAGAAAATAACTAACTCATGTGCCTAGAAGCTCGCTACCTAACAGTTAACTAAGATATGTTATATTCTAGAAAAATCCTGGGTGGTGGCAGGTCTACTGGTGTAAGTATAATAAGTGTGGTAATAAGAAAGACATGGTTTCCCAGGTTAATCTATGGTTTAGAATATAACTAGAACCAAATTTATGGAAGAGATTATAATATATGAAAGGAAATGAAAAGAAAGAACATTGACTTGGCAAATATAAGCAGAGAAGCATAAAAGTTACTTATATAAGAATATATAAGAATAAAAGGTATATAGAGATAAAGAACATATAAGAATATAAGCAAGAATATATAAGAATAAGTATATATGTAAAGAATTGAAGAAAGATAACTCTATAAAACAGGACACTCATTGGAAAGAATGCTACAACGAACATAGAAGTATATGAATAAATAAGAAGACTAACAGAAAAATAATATCTGGATGGTAAATTATAAAAAGAGAAAACTCGGCTCGTTACAAATGGTGGCAGCGGTGGGATTATTTTCATTTGAGAACCAATTTGAAGGAATGAGGTGTGGTACTTTGGTGAATTTGTTTTCTCAAAATACAGTATACAGTAATGTACAATTTTGTCATCAGTAGAGTGCAAATAATTGTGTGATTTAAAGTACAAACTTTTGTGTCAAGTACTGTACAATACTGTATTTGGAACTGCAAAGATATGTTTTTAAAGAGTTAAGGGAAGAACTAACAATTGATTCACTTTCACAATTGTTTTTTGTGCAAGAAAGTTATAACTTTTTTGGGTGTCACAAAGTTAGGTAAAGCACCAACTTTTTAGTAAGCTACCTAACTGATCTTTTGAGTTTTTATTGTGTGAAATTTCTGAAGTGGTAATTGCACATTAGTGTAAATTTTATTTTTATGTTTGTGACCAGTGAATTAATCTACTGATATTTGCAGACATTGAATGGGCAGTTTACATCTTCCATGTTAAAAATGTGATGAACAGTGTTCATCTATTGAGTGCCAACGGAACTGTCAAATTTAGAAAGGTTATGTAATCCAATGTTTTATTTGTAGCTGTGGCATTTATTGGAAATATTAGTGTGATTTCAATAGAAAGTGTTCAGGCTCTCACTTGAAGTATTTTTCTAACTTGAATTTATATTATATCACCTGAATTGAGTGTTATATGATTTCTCTTTGTGTGTATTTAATTATTTTTGGTTCTTTTTCTAGTGACTTTAATTGTGATTTAACTAGAAAGGGTTTTAGTTCCCATTTGATGTCAGTTTATGACAAGTGAATTTATTGATATAACAAAAGTTTAGTGTTAGAGATTTTTCCATATGGCATTTTTAATGTTTCTTTAACTGATAATTTCATTAAAGACTGCAATACCATTTCTTACAGTGTAGACTTATATGCATTGTTAATAAATGTGCTATATGTATTTGAGAACTAATGCCTGTGTATTTTCAGCAAATGTGTTGATTGGGTTGAGAACCCTGTGGTGACATGGACGCCTCTAAGAATGCTATCTCTGAAACCAGATACTAGTTGAAATTACATGTAAGGTCCACCAAGTGTTGAGTACAACACATAGTCCAGATAATTGAAAAGAGACAGTGAATACTTGTCGAGTCCCGAAAATCGGCTTTTCTGTTCGTCATTCGTGAAATGTAGAGTTATATTTTCATGGGACATTCTCGTCAAGTATCATCACTTAATGTTTTAGCATTACTCTGAGTACCTTGTGAAGTGAAACTGTGTGTTGTTTTCTTTAGAGATCGTTAATTTTTTTGTGTGAGTCTCTGATACTATTACCAAAAATTATCACGATTATAATTTAAGAAGTATCCTATGCAAGTTTGTGTTAATGTTTACCCCCCTTTGTCTTGAAGGGTGTTAATTGAGTTTATCTTTGGTGGGGTAGTTTTGTAGAAGTTTTGTTGGGACATCAACGCACGATGATCACAGTAGTTGTTAATAAGTTGCAACTCGTATGCAAAGAAGACTGAGAAAGCTAGTGGTTGTCATGGCTACTAGAATTTGGGTGTTTGAGAAGGGAGAAGGTCAGATCTTACGTCTCAGGTTTACCCATCGTTATTTCAAACAACATCCAGAAATATGCGCGAGCGTCAATTCGGATTCATGTATATATGTTCCTTTTAGTAACGTAACCTCGAAAGCAGTTTTTTGCTCACCGGTACAATACTTGGGGAGTATGAGCTAATCCCGGAGCGAGAAATTTCTTATTTAGATACTGCAGGGACCAATCTAGGGAACATTCCACATGTATATGATGAATTATGTAAAGTCAGTCAAGCAAATGAAATCTCCTTATGTGCACCCCATTACTTGGCGATCCAGCTTGAACAGAAGAATAGGCCCAGTACCTTGAAAGTCATTCCAGTTGATGATAATAATGCTCCCCCCCCCCCACACTCCTTATGTGATCTGTAATGGCATACCAACATCTTCCATCAATAACGTAAGGCTTATTCAGGGGATTTCGAACAGCATGATGCCATATTGTGATGAAGTAAATATGGGAAACACTAGACCCAAGAAGTTGAAAGAACTGATTAGATATCAACCTTGGCCGCATTTGACTAGAGATATGCGCAAGATGTTGGAGGGTGTAATGTTGGATCACACTGCTTTGTTTGTGCTAGGACCTCGGGAAATAGGTACCATTGCGGGGCATCCTGCTAATATCCAACTAGCCAACGATACCCCGATTGGAGGGCCACAGTACCGACACCCTGAAAAGGCTAAGGATGTCATTAAAGTCATGATAACTGACATGCACGACAGACATATCATCGAACCATCAACCGCTGTTTGGTTGTCTCCCATTGTTTTAGTCACTAAACCCAATGGTTCCAAACGCATGTGTTTAGATTTCCGAGCGGTAAACCAACATTTGAAAGTAGATATACAACCCCTTCCCAGGTTAGATGAATTAGTAGGAAAAGCTGCCAGAAATAAGTATTATGCTACTTTAGACTTGAGAGACGCAAATTATTAAAGTAATACTTTACGACAAAAGTCGAGACCTAACCCCATTTAGTGATGGAATATAACTTATGAAAGTTTATACGCTTATCTTTTGGGCTTTTTCAGCCAGTCCCGTTAGTCTTTTTATTTTACCAGAGAAGTAAACCTAGTGGTAGCCCCCTTTTGCAGCGAAGAACTGGGTGAGAAACTACCTCGATGACGTGAAAGTGTGGGCTAATAATTTCACCACGTGGTGGACAGGCTGGCCAGAGTGTTTGATAGATTCGTAGAAATGGGAATCAAGTTAAACTTATTGAAGTGTCAGTCTGGCCAACAACAAGTGAAATTTTTAGGGCATGTAATGTCAGAGAGAGGCATTGAACCAGATCCAGAGAATGTCCGAGCTGTATCAGAGTGTAAACCTAAACCCCCAATTAATGTGAAGCAAGTTCGCCGGTTTTTAGGAATGTGTAGATTCTACTGTAAACATGTCCCCAACTTTGCCAAGATAGCTTATCCTATCACCGAACTCACTAAAGCAAATGTCACTTTCGTGTGGACTGATAAATGTCAGAGGTCCTTTGATACGTTGAAACACGCCCTCACGTCATTTCCAGTTCTTGTTAAAGCAGATGCCGATAAACCCTTTGAATTGCACAGCGATGCCAGTGACGTCTGTGTAGGAGCTTCCCTCAATCAGGTGCAGACAGACGGCTCGTTACGTCCGGTCGGTTATTTTTCCAGAAAATTAAAACCCTCTGAGACTCGTTATTCTACCACTGATAAGGAAGCCCTCGGAATTGTATTAGCATGCCAGTTTTTCCATCATTTCTTTTGTGGGGCACACAATTTACTATCAAAACTGACCACCAACCTCTGACCTCAGTCTTCAGGAAGAAGACTAAGAATCAGAGAATGAACAGGTGGATGATGAACATCAACTGGTGGTTTTGCCATGCAAGTTTGGCCAGTGTGAGACTTTTTGTGAAGGGATTGTCAGGGTGTAGCCTGGGCCAGAGGAATGAGTAGATGTATCTTACTGCAGTGAGAACATCGTTTGGTGTGAGTGATCAAGTTTACCTGGAGGTCCTATGCGCATAGGCCTAAGTTGGTGTAGGAGGTAGTGGGGCTGGACTTAAGTCACGGCTAGGCGTGTACAGGAGTACCGTACATGGACCTAGTGCAGTTTAAGACGGTTGCATTGCAAAGTCACGGCTAGGCGTGTACAGGAGTACATGGACCTAGTGCAGTTTAAGACGTTTGCATTGCCAAGTCACGGCTAGGCGTGTACAGGAGTACAGTGCATGGACCTAGTGTAATGGTCATGATAAGAGCTAACCTGAAAACCTTAAGGATTCATATTACGCTCAAACGTCCACAAAACCCTCTTGAGTCCCCCAGTGGAAACGCACTCCGTTTTCTCGGTTCCTTGGTGACGTCACCGATAAGCCGCCTTTGTCTCTGCGATCAGATGCTGTATGCGGGGACCTGTTGCCATCCAAACCTTTGTAATCAATTTAATTTTGCTTTCGATAGCTGAGTCAGAGCATTGTTAGTTGAGATAATAATAGAGAATGAAAATGAGTCCATAGTCTCAGTTTCAACGTCAGAATGTACCGTAAATTAATTCATCGGAATAGGAGTAGCTGGACTCCCTGGCCTGTTTGAGTGAGGGCGCAGCGGGCATTTCAACCGTTAGTAAGTGCCCATCCCTCCATCCATACAGGTCCCTAACGCAGCCTAGGCCGTGTCTGTAGGGTGGATGTTGCATCCATAATGTCTGGGAAGATGTCCGAGGTCCAGTAGGATCCTTTACCTTCGTGAGACCCGGCCGTCAGACACTCCAGACTACCTCTAGCCCCCATAGCTGGCTCGGCTAGCCCTAACGCTTGGCCCACGAGGTGACGCCGGATCACCAAGCCACCCACCGCTACCAGCCCCATCATTGGTGGATGAGTGTCCAACTCAGTAGGGCTTTATTTGTGTGGTGGAATTACTCCACTGGGATCTCCAGAGTTCGTTGGAAAGTACTCCATGGTGGCTGGACCCCATGGCTGTTGCTTGAGTATCACACCTGACGAATGAGTATTGTAGTGGCAGTTGCCCTAGTATTTTATGGTGCTAAGTGACTGTAATAGTTGTGTGTTGAGTATGTCCACCCAGTAGGGTTGGAAGTGTTATTATGTCCACCCAGTAATGGTGTGAGTATGTTGAGCCTGAGGGCCTAGTACTAGATTTCGTCTGTTAGTACAAATAATTTCTTTCTTTTAATTTCATATTCATGTTAAATAAACTTTGTATTTGTATAATTGTGTCTATTAATTACCTACAGTATTTACCGTTATTTCTTCCCTATTGCTTGATACTATCATTACACCTACCCACGAGCCTCCTATCGTCACGCTACCAATGATGATAAGTACAGGAGTAAGGAATTGTTACTGGCTCACAGAGGCCCTTAAATGGTGGCAGTTCAAGCCCTCATAAATGGTGGCAGCTATGGTGATGTAATGAACATAGTATCGAGTGGGGAGGAATGACTGTGATACTGTAGTTTTAACTGAGTGATAACCATTTCTCTGTACGGTTATTTAATAACCATTCCACTGTAACTAATGAGTATTTCAGATTGCTAATGATTTTGTTCCATATTTTTCCGAGGTACAGCTTTTGTGGTGGTTTGCAGAGAAAGTGAAATAAGTTCAAAGAAATACCTTGGAGTTAGGTTAGAGAAAGTCTTGTTTAAAGTAAATGATACCTGCAACAATAACTTGAGGGTAGAGAGTGAATAAGGTTCGTTAATATTGGGAGAATTTTGATGTGTAACAGTCTGCCAAATTTTTTTTTCCGTTGTTAACTCAGTATTACTTACAGACAGTGAATACATGTTTGGGCCGTGGCACTAGTTGTGAAATGTTCCATCGTGTGAGTGCCCAGTGTTTTAATTCTGAGTGCTAACAGAGGCATTGCACTATATGCAAAGGTTAAGTGGATGCTAATTCTGCACTTGTAATATTCTTTAGTTTATGTGTTAGGTAGGATATATATTCCATTTACTTAATATCTCAGGGCATTTTACAGTTCCTCATATTAATATTTCTATGTATACGCTATAATTTTAAAGTTTATTTTAATCAGGTGCTAACGGTTCATTATTTGGTGAAACGTATGTTATGCGAACTCTAATGCCAGTATACTTTCAGAGTACAGTATTATATATGTGAGGACCTTATGGTGATACGGTATATGGAAAATGTTATACAAGTGTATGGACCCAGAATTGTGAGTACAGAAATTCGTGAAGTGTTCACGCAGTGTTGCACCATACTGAGTTTGTGAATGGCAAAGTGTCTCAGTGAAGTTTTCATGCCATAAGATTATCTTTTGGGAGATTAATAATCTGAACAGTATTTTGAATAGTTGATGCATGGAATGTTTAGTGGAATTGCAGTAAATTAGTACCAGTCCTTGGGTCTTAAGTGAGAACTGTGCATGTATCGTATTTAAAGTGGGTTATTGTAGTGATTTGTTGTAACACAATGGCAGATGCTAACGCAAATAAGGGGACCATGACGGCCAAAGCCGCTGTTGATTCAGCAACAGAAATGCAAGCTCTTCGGGCTACTCTCGCTGAGTCTATGGATACGATCAGGAGACAACAAGCTTTGTTTGATGAATTGAGGGAAGAACCGGCTGTACCTACCCCTCCTGCCGTGGTAACATTTGTGCCCCTCCTGCCGTGGTTCCATTTGTGCCCCCTCCTGCCGTGGTTCCATTTGTGCCCCCTCCTGCTGTGGTTCCATTTTTGCCCCCTCCTGCCGTGGTTCCACTTTTGCCCCCTCCTGCCGTGGTTCCACTTTTGCCCCCTCCTAACGATATACCCAGCCGACCTCCTGGCCCCCATTACCACCAATCCATTCCGAGGCTGTCCTATGACGACCTTGTTGGTCTTAACGCAGACACCATCATAACTAAATTCTGTAAGAGAGTAGAGTATCGCGCAGTTAGCTCAAGGGATAGATGGTATGTAGCTACCGACCACATGGACCCGCAGATTGAAGACAGGGTCCAAGTAGAACTCGGTCCCGATGAGGAAGATTGGGATAAACTTAAAGCAACCTTGCGGAAATTGTTTGTGAAACCAGTCCCTCTGGAAGTTGCCTGGCAGGAATTTGCGCGTTTAGAGTACCATTTGGAAGATGATCCCCGGCTCTTTTTGGGCCAAATTAAATCCGCTCTCACCACCATTTTCCGCCGGTATGGGCCCAGGGAAGGTGAAGAGCAAACGTTGAAAGATAAATTGTACCAGAAACTGCCAGAACAGTTGAAAGACGAGTTGATATCTTACTATTCCCCTTGTTGTTCAGTAGACATGATGGCCGAACACTTGGAGAAACTCCGACATAGTTATCTGCGAAGTAACCGAACTGGGTATCCTGGTATCCGGCCAGTTCACAAGCAGGCGAACCGAGAACTCCCAATAAAGAATGAAAGAGCCAGTAGGGCAGAAGGTAACGTAACAGGAGGAGCTTGGAATACCAGTAGTAAGCGAGATCAACACGCGGTAGCCTTATTTGAAAGTCCTCGCAAAAGGTTAGTTGGAAAGCGACAGGGACCTTACTGTCCATATTGCCGAACACCGAATCATGATACGTCTACTTGCCCCTTAAATCCACCCCCACGTTCATGTTGGGATTGCTTGGAAGTAGGATGTCAGAGAAACAGTCCACGCTGCCCCGGACGCTCCAATCGTCGGCAATATCCAAAATATTGACAGAAGCGGGTTCCTTCCAATGTGTCTCCTTGCATTTGGTTTAATGTAAATGAACGGGTCTGTCTTGCTTTAATAGATACAGGTAGTGAAGTCACCTTAATTCAGGAAAGTCTAGTAAAAACATTGAATTTGCAACCCATCAAACCTTGTAAAGATAGATACCAGGGTGTTACGGGAGATGAGTTAAAAATTAAAGGTAAAGTAGTCATAACAGTGCAAGTAACACCCCAGTTGAAAGTCAGACACCATGCTATTGTGGTGGATGATAAATACTTTAATGCAGACTTGCTATTCGGAGCAGATCTCCTTGGCAGATTCAGAGTAACCTGGGAACGTAAAAGAAAACTTTTCATTTGGGCAGGCCAGTCACATGAATATGGGAAAGTAGTAATGAGAGATCACATGCAAGGAATCAAGTGCGTCAATAGATTGTCATTAAAGCCTGATGTACCTTGTCCACCACAGTTGAAGAGGCTCCATATTGATAGGAAGACTATTGTACGAGGCCACCATGCACCGATCTTATCCATCAAGGTGAAAGTAGAGATAGGTCAAATTCTGAGCATACGATTCACGCATAAAAGTTTCAACCAACAACCAGAGATATGTGTTAGAGTACAGCCAGATTCACGTATATATTTGCCAGTAAGTAATTGTACCGATAAATCAGTGTATTTGAGAGTTGGCACTGTCATTGGCGAATATGAATTAATCCCGGAGGAGATAATCTCGTATGTTGACACGAAGGGAAATCACTTGGGACATATCCAACAGGTCTATGACAAATTGTGTAAAGTAAAGTTTTCAACTGAATTCTCCCTTTGTGCACCTCATCACCTGGCCATTCAAACAGAAGGGGAGAGGAGATCCTCAAACCAATTAAAAGTCAATGTAGATGCTGATCAGAGAGTACCGTCCTCTGACTGTGTAATTTGTGCCGGAATTCCCAACGGTACAGTAAACAAGGTAAGACATGTACAAGAGATTTCCAACAGTATGATACCGGAATGTGACGAAGTAAAAGGCGGAACCACTAGACAAGAGAAGCTGAATGAGTTAATTAGAAACCAACCGTGGAACCACCTAGACCGAGAAATGCGTAAACATTTGCGGAAAGTAATTCTAGCTCATGATTCCTTATTTGTTTTAGGACCACATGAAATAGGGTCAATTGCTGGTATACCCGCTAACATTCAGCTCGCCAACCACAATCCTGTCCGAGGACCACAGTATAGACACCCCGAGAAAGCAAAGGAAATAATTAAAGAAATGATAACAGATATGAGGGATCGTAATATCATTGAACCATCGACTGCCGCCTGGTTATCCCCCATTGTTCTGGTAACAAAACCCAACGGTTCAAAGCGTATGTGCTTAGATTTTCGAGCGGTCAATAAGCATTTGAAGGTCGACATACAACCCTTGCCACGAATTGACGAATTAGTAGAGAAAGCTGCAGGAAATAAATATTATGCCACATTAGATTTGAAGGATGCATATTATCAGGTCATCCTTAACGACAGCAGCCGAGATCTAACTACTTTTAGCGATGGGTACAATCTATGGAGGTTCACACGCCTTCCGTTTGGACTCTCAGCTAGTCCGGCCGTTTTCACTCGAGAAGTAAACCGAGTATTAGCTCCATTAGCAGTTGAAGACTGGGTACGAAACTATCTGGATGATGTAATAGTATGGGCTCCTGACTTCCCCACCTTGTTGCAAAGACTCACCAGAGTATTTGAGAGATTTGAAGAGATGGGTATTAAACTGAATTTGTCTAAGTGTCAATTTGGCCATAAGCAAGTTAAATTCTTAGGACATGTAGTTTCAGAGAGAGGCATTGAGCCTGACCCAGAAAATGTCCAGGCTTTGACTGATTGTAAACCCCCAACCAATGTTAAACAAGTCCGCCAGTTTTTGGGTATGTGTGGATTTTACCGTAAGCATGTTCCCGAGTTTGCCAAAGTATCTTACCCCCTCACTGAGTTAACGAAACAGATTGTTGATTTTGCATGGTCCAGTGAGTGTCAAGAAGCATTTCAGAAGTTGAAGCATGCACTAGCTTCATACCCAGTTCTGGTCAAGGCCGATATTTATAAACCATTCGAACTGCATGGTGATGCCAGCAATTTCTGCGTAGGAGCTTCCCTTAATCAGATACAAGAAGATGGCTCTTTACGACCGGTGGGTTATTTTTCTAGAAAGTTAAAGCCGGCAGAAACTCGTTATTCCACCACAGATAAAGAAGCGTTAGGCATTGTATTAGCGTGTAGGTTCTTCCATCATTTTCTTTGGGGTACGCAGTTTACAATTAAGACAGATCACCAACCTCTAACCTCCGTCTTTAGAAAGAAAACCAAAAGTCAGCGAATGAACCGTTGGATCTTAGAAATGAGAGATTACGCTTTTAACATTGAATATAAGCCCGGTAGAGCTAATGTAGTGGCTGATGCATTAAGTCGACCAGTCAGAGCCTTGAGAAAAGTCATACACGACCATGTTGCCGCTCAACTTCCCACACTAGAAGGTTTCACACAGGCAGACTTTGGTAAAGAACAACAAAAAGAACCCAGGTGGCAAGAGTTAAAACAGTATTTAGCTGGAGGAAAAATTCCACAACATAAGTACCCAAAGGCCACCATTGATAGCTTTGAAGTAATAAATGGAGTATTGTACCTAGTAAAAGAACAACTCGATACAGCATTGAAGTATTGTCTCGTAATCCCGCAACATTTACGTAAAGCCGCATTAGAGTTGGCGCACGACAATGCCACCTCAGGTCATTTAGGACGGTGGAAGACCATCACCCGAGTAGCAAATTTGTTTTATTGGCCTAACTACCGTAAAGATTGTGTTGATTATGTAGCGTCATGCGAGACGTGTCAAAGGTTCAAGGGAACTAAGGGACTTACGCAACTTTGGCAAGAACTACCAGTCGTAAGCAGACCACTAGAACGAATTTCGGTGGATTTAACCGACATGCATTCCGGGATCAATGATTACCAATATGTGTTAACGGTCATAGATCATTACTCAAGGTTCGTTAACTTCTATCCATTGCGCACGAAGACAACGCAAGAAGTTACCCGTGAATTTGAAAAGTTTGTTAATGTCTTCGGTAGTCCTAAAGTAGTGATTGCGGATAATGGAGGAGAATTTACTGCCGCACAATTCAGGGAGCTCTGTCGATTAACTAACATTCAAGTGTATTTTACCTTGCCTTACCACCCCCGAGGTAACAGTATCACGGAGAGAATGCATCGAACTTTTAAGAACATTTTGTCAATAATGTGTGAAGATAACCCGCGTCGCTGGCCACGATTCTTGGGTCCGACCCAATATGCGTTGAACACTTCTGTTCACACAACGACTGGAGTGCAGCCACACTTCGCATTCTTCTCCCGGCATGCACAGAGACAAGTGGGAATTGAGTTACCCATAATAGAAAACGAGAGTACTGAAGGCTTGAGAGAAGCTCACAAAGTAATTAAGGAAACTTCTGAACGAATGTCTAGAGAATTCCGGAACGTAGCAAACCGAGATAGAGTCAATCAGACAGTACAGCTAGGGGAAACTGTTTGGGTGAGAGATGAAGTTACTATCCCAGGTACCAGTAGAAAATTAAATGCTAAGTGGAAGGGCCCATATACAGTAACTGGAGTAATACGTAATGGTGCAGCGTATGAGTTAACCCACCTTTCAGATGAGACAGAAGTAATTCGACGAGCAGCAGAAAAGGTGAAAAGATGTATCAACAGAGATATGTTTGTCCAGGTAAATGACATCCAGGTTCCCCCTGATGATTCTTCCTCAGAATCAGAACCTGATGAGAGAGATGCTATACGGGATGAGGAGAGAACAGTAGTTGCTCCTGCTCCCCGATTTCCCGTAAGGATGAGAAAACCAGTGGTGAGACTGGATCTCTAAAAGCAGTGAGCTTTTAAGTGACCCTCATTGGTTGATAATGAAGTGCACAATCAGTTATAAGTAACTTGTGGTAAAGGAAGAGGTAAAGAATTGATAATTTTTTTTTATTATAGTTAGTTTGCAGAGGAAGGGTCAATTTGCAGTAAAGACAGAGATTGGAAGATGTATTGGCAGTTATGCAATCATCTGAAGGGTATCTGTTACTAGTGTGAGTAAAGATACCAGTGGTGAATTCTCAAGTTCCCGTTGGCAAGTCCTACGTAGGCTGGGTGTTGTTGGTATATAGGTGTAGAGTTCGTGACTTTCAGGGAGTAGTCGGGCATAGAAATATGGTGCTATTACTTCTACATGGCAAATGCCATAAGTACAGACAGTTTTTGGTTTGGTAGTGTTCTCATGAGGACCGTTTCGTTAGCATTGAATTCTTGGGAATACCCGCTCGTTCGGAGTCCCTGGAATGGTGCTGCCTCTCGCGAATGCGACACAACTCTTAAGATTAAGGGCAACAAATCATTCCATTTGACTTGATGGGGTCCGTTCATCTATGTCCTAGCTTGAGAAATCTATGTTAAATCTCAGTGTGTCCTGTATGTATTTGACAAATCACGTAGAAGAAACTTTCATGATCTATGAACATTGAAATTTGAGTTCTGTAAGGAAATTTGAGTGTACACTTTATCTACCGATGTGAGGATATATTTTGTAACATGTAACCCCATTTATTATTATATGATATGAGGTATCTAACTGAAATCATTATTATTCTATGATGTATGTAACACCATTTATTATTATATGATATGATGTATGTGACACCATTTATTATTATATTATATGATATGATGTACGTAACACCATTTATTATTATGATATGATATGATGTATTTACCGCCATTCAGTATTATTATGACATGATGTACCTAACCCCATGTGCTATTATTTTGGTGCTATTTTGTAATATGTATCCATATATATTTTTTTATGAAGGTGCGTCACATTCTAGTATTATGTTAACAGATTTCCATTTCTTGTACCTAATTCTGACCACCGGTAGGGAATTATTTTTCTATTTTTATTGATATAATTGGTGCAATGTTTTGTATGAGCGTTCATACTTTATATTAATGATTTAATGTGTCTGTCACTACTTACGTGTTTTCTGAACGTTACCGCGTAATATGAATCTTGGGGAAGGGGGAAGCTTTGTAATGGTCATGATAAGAGCTAACCTGAAAACCTTAAGGATTCATATTACGCTCAAACGTCCACAAAACCCTCTTGAGTCCCCCAGTGGAAACGCACTCCGTTTTCTCGGTTCCTTGGTGACGTCACCGATAAGCCGCCTTTGTCTCTGCGATCAGATGCTGTATGCGGGGACCTGTTGCCATCCAAACCTTTGTAATCAATTTAATTTTGCTTTCGATAGCTGAGTCAGAGCATTGTTAGTTGAGATAATAATAGAGAATGAAAATGAGTCCATAGTCTCAGTTTCAACGTCAGAATGTACCGTAAATTAATTCATCGGAATAGGAGTAGCTGGACTCCCTGGCCTGTTTGAGTGAGGGCGCAGCGGGCATTTCAACCGTTAGTAAGTGCCCATCCCTCCATCCATACAGGTCCCTAACGCAGCCTAGGCCGTGTCTGTAGGGTGGATGTTGCATCCATAATGTCTGGGAAGATGTCCGAGGTCCAATAGGATCCTTTACCTTCGTGAGACCCGGCCGTCAGACACTCCAGACTACCTCTAGCCCCCATAGCTGGCTCGGCTAGCCCTAACGCTTGGCCCACGAGGTGACGCCGGATCACCAAGCCACCCACCGCTACCAGCCCCATCATTGGTGGATGAGTGTCCAACTCAGTAGGGCTTTATTTGTGTGGTGGAATTACTCCACTGGGATCTCCAGAGTTCGTTGGAAAGTACTCCATGGTGGCTGGACCCCATGGCTGTTGCTTGAGTATCACACCTGACGAATGAGTATTGTAGTGGCAGTTGCCCTAGTATTTTATGGTGCTAAGTGACTGTAATAGTTGTGTGTTGAGTATGTCCACCCAGTAGGGTTGGAAGTGTTATTATGTCCACCCAGTAATGGTGTGAGTATGTTGAGCCTGAGGGCCTAGTACTAGATTTCGTCTGTTAGTACAAATAATTTCTTTCTTTTAATTTCATATTCATGTTAAATAAACTTTGTATTTGTATAATTGTGTCTATTAATTACCTACAGTATTTACCGTTATTTCTTCCCTATTGCTTGATACTATCATTACACCTACCCACGAGCCTCCTATCGTCACGCTACCAATGATGATAAGTACAGGAGTAAGGAATTGTTACTGGCTCACAGAGGCCCTTAAATGGTGGCAGTTCAAGCCCTCATACTAGTGCAGTTTAAGACGCCTGCATTGCAAAGTCACGGCTAGGCGTGTACAGGAGTACATGGACCTAGTGCAGTTTAAGACGCTTGCATTGCAGAGTCACGGCTAGGCGTGCACAGGAGTACATGGACCTAGTGCAGTTTAAGACGCTTGCATTGCAGAGTTACGGCTAGGCGTGTACAGGAGTACATGGACCTAGTGCAGTTTAAGACTCTTGCATTGCAAAGTACAGAAGGGAACCGAGGTTTTGGGGGTTTCATGTGGACCGGGTCGCTGGCATTATAGTCTATTTGAGTCCATGCTCTGGCCACTTAGATCTTGCCTCGTCTCGTGAGTGAACAATGATTCTTCCGTGGTAGGGTCAACCCTAGTACTTCAGTGACTGGATGGGGTCCGCCTAACTACTCCTAGCTTGAGATCTCAATTGCTGAATTTGGTGCTTGGACCCAGTGTTATACATATGTGATCAATCGCCTAGATGGAAACTACCGGTCATCCTAGTGGATGTTGTAGTTGAAAGTGTCCTACAAAGCTACCGGTCATCCTAGTGGATGTTGTAGTTGAAAGTGTCCTACAAAGCTACCGGTCATCCTAGTGGATGTTGTAGTTGAAAGTGTCCTACAAAGCTCCCGGTCATCCTAGTGGATGTTGTAGTTGAAAGTGTCCAACAAAGCTACCTGTCATCCTCGTGGATGTTGTAGTTGAAAGTGTCCTACATAGCTACCTGTCATCCTAGTGGATGTTGTAGTTGAAAGTGTCCTACAAAGCTACCTGTCATCCTCGTGGATGTTGTAGTTGAAAGTGTCCTACATAGCTACCTGTCATCCTAGTGGATGTTGTAGTTGAAAGTGTCCTACAAAGCTACCTGTCATCCTCGTGGATGTTGTAGTTGAAAGTGTCCCACATAACTACCTGTCATCCTAGTGGATGTTGTAGTTAAAAGTGTTATACATATGTGATCAATCGCCTAGATGGCAACTACCTGTCATCCTGGTGGATGTTGTAGTTACAAATGTACAAAAACTATAATTAAGGCCGGCCTATTTTTATTATTATGTCTTTACTATTGATGTATGATTATGTTCTTCTGTGGGTCATGACCAGTATTGCTTTGTTAGTTTTATCTGCCCATGTCTGGGAGTTTTTGTGATTATTCATTTGAGTTGCAAAATTTTATGTATGTGAAAATTTTGTGACATGTGTGTTACCTGTATTGTTGACCATTACCCCCGTACTGCAAGATATTGTGTTTGAAATTGTGTATTTACTGTGAATGTTTTGTCGACTATACCGCATAATATTGAATCTTTGGGAGGGGAAAGCTTTGTAATGACCACGGTCTTACACGTCAGTTAGCGCCAAAATCAAATGATTCATATTACGCTCAATAGCCCACAAAACTTGTAACTCGGCTTTCGTTTGAGTCCTCCATCTGAGGAGTCCGTTTTCTCATCACTTCAAGACACCTCAGTCCTCCGTTATCCCATTTTCTCTGACTTACTGAAACCAACCTCTCTATAAAATGAATGTGAGTGTGAGAGAGAACACCTTTGTTTTGAGTCAACTTAGATATGTCTGTTTACAGTTGGAACATTCAAGATCCATTGTGAGTGGGGTAGAATGCTTCAACTGTCCTTATCGTTAGTAGAACGTGTCAAGTAAGTGAGTGTCGAGTTTGCCAGCTAGAATGGCGTATTTTATGTCTTCTGTCGGGGTATCCATGAGTTTCTGATCGCGCCTGAAGTTATATCATTTTGTCGCCCCGACATCAGAGAATCTGATGTTTATAGTTTAATTAGTGTCAGTTGTCTATTTGAGAAAGTCATTAATCTCCTGAACTATTCTGTCAACTGGTATAATCTCCAAGATCTAGCGCCTCCCCGTGAATAGCCCCTTGTTCGCCTCAGACCTAAGCTTGCAGAATTAATGTTATCGACGTGTATATTCCACCTTTTCCTGGCAAGCTCAACCTCTGATTAGATTATATGAATAGACATAGGAAATTACCCCGATCAAGAACACCGGAGTTCATAACTAAGTATACAGTGATCCAAAATGATAGAGAAGTTATGTTGTTGGTAAGATCGACCCTTCTGGTATGAATATGGAGGTCCAAGCTACCCAGCAGGTGCACGTATATACCTCGACACGAGGGAGAATCACGCATTCGTGACTTCCTCAACGTCTCTCCAGGTATGTTAACGTGTGTTCCCGCCGCCTATTAATTCAGTTTAACTTAGTCAATTTTGGTGAATATCAGTGCTCATGTGTTAACGTAGTGAATTCTGTGCCAATTAAGTCGAGTAACGTAGAGATTTAGATATTGTCTGAACCGTTGCCAGGCGTATGTTTTGTATAGTTGAAGTTAGACCTTTACGCATTCGTGACTTCCTCAACGTCTCTCCAGTGTGTTGAGCTGAATACTCATCGGCTAACGTGGGGCGGTAACCGGGTTGGACGATGCCGTTGATTCGACAGGACTGAACTGGGAATTCCGTTTCCTGCAAACCAGGCGCCCACTCCCTGAGCGTGTATCGGTCTATAACCGACCCCTAACAGCGATCTTCATTTGTTGTAGAGACCAGCGTTACCCTGGAGCACTCCTCACAGTTACATAGGCCTACGTATTATGGTATCTTGTTTGGGGGATAACTAGCAGAAATAGTATCCCAGGTTAAGTATTGAACCACTGAATGAGAGTTAAAAGTGCCATGTCGTTCCGTGTGAATTAACAGGAGGTATTGAATGTTGAGATAATTGTGGAGTTGTTCATTGTGCTATGTATTCATTGGTAGTGACCATGAAATGATAATCTGAGAGTATAATGATATAACCAAGAAGTGAAGAGTAATTTGCTACTTGGTAAGGTAAGACCTGAGGGTCCAGTGATATCTGGTGTATACCCAGTACTGAATATCATTTGGCAGAGTGACAATACCACAATTGTCGATTGAAGTAATAAGTATTTGGAGGTATTTAATGAGGTAATAAGTTCTTGAAGTGTTTGATGACTTAAGAAACAAATTGCAGTTCTGTTTTGTCTGAGTGAATCTAAGATGCATCTTACCCAATCACTGTGTTAATAAATATTGAATTAGTAATCTACGTCTACGAGTATCACCACTCTATCCTTTCCCACATTGGTTCTCAGAAAATAACTAACTCACGTGCCTAGAAGCTCGCTACCTAACAGTAAACTAAGAGATGTTATATTCTAGAAAATCCTGGGTGGTGGCAGTCCTACCGGTGTAAGTATAATAAGTGTGATAATAAGAAAGACATGGTTTCCCAGGTTAATCCATGGTTTAGAATGTAACTAGAACGAAATATATGGAAGAGATCATAATATATGAAAGGAAATTTAAAGGAAGAACATTGACTTGGAAAACATAAGCAGAGAAGCATAAGAGTTACTTATATACGAATGCTACACAGAACATATAAGTATATGAATAACTAGAATACTAACAGAGAAGAATAGCTGGATGGTAAATTATTGAAAAGAGGAAACTCGGCCCGTTACACATCAACCATTTATCACAGTGTACAAAAATAAAAGTTGGATTTCTGTCACCAACTTTTATTGTGTCTGGATTTCTCTCACCAACTTTTATCATATACAAAACTCAGTTGGATTTCTCTCACCAACCATTTATGTTGTCAAGAAATTCAACTGAGTTTTGTACAATGATAAAAGTTGGTGAGAGAAACCCAACTGTGTATCACTCAGCTTTTTGACACATAAATGTTGGTGTGTTGCTCCTTTGGGGAGGTGATTTTTTAATTTCTGGGATTTACCAGTTTGAAAAACTTCTTCATGACAACAAAAATATCCCCAAGGTCAGGCAGCCTCACACAGGGGTCCTAGGAATTCACTAATTGGTAACTCGACTCTCGAGATTGCTAAGCCACGCCACCTTCATGCGTTTGTAATATTGTGCAATTATTATCTGTATAGATCCTTTTTCTAATCAAAATATAATATCATAAAATGTTATTAATCAGATACATATTTAATAATTTCATGTAAATCCACAATGAAAACGTGGATAAGATAAATCTTGATAAAATAAAACGGGAAAATTGAAACAACGGAGCACCTTAGCTTTCGTCTTTATTCAAGACATCTTCAGAGGCAACTGGACTACATGGACAGAGACAGGCTTAAATATACAGGGTGACCTTAAAAACATGAGGTCGGGTCATAATGATGTCATCCACTAATCCACACACCAACACACACGTAGAGGAGCTAAAGAGAAGGGGGGTGACGTGACTAGTCAGGTCAGGTCAAAAATAAGGGACCCACAAAGTAACTATCATACATCTAGATCAAAGGTTTTCAAAGCATTTTTAACCTTGGGCCACTGACAAATAAATTTATGTAACATATTATCAGTTTTGAACTGACCATCACTAAGGTTTATTGATTTTAATTCCTTAATCAAACTAGCTTCAACCAGAAGTCTTTCTGTGACACAAGATGATTTAAATACTTCTAAGCTTTTTTCCCAAGCAATGGGGTGATTATTATTCCTAACATGCACGAACAAGGCACTGCTTTCAGATGCTGTTCTGATATTATACTTATGTTGTTTGATTCTGAGCTGCAGTGTTTTTCCTGTTTGTCCTACATAATTACAATTACATTTGCTACATGGAATACAATAAACACTTCCATTTACATTCAAACTTGGGCTATTCCTTATTAACATATTGGTAATGGTAGAGTCATACTTGAAAACAACATTAATATTTAGAAGCTTGAGGGACCGAACTAACGGGACAAATTCATTACGATAGGGCAGAGTCAAAATATTCTTAAGTGTCGGAACTTGTCTGGTTTGAGAGGAATGAAAGGATTTTTTAGCCCTTTTAAAACAACGATGAACAAACACAGAAGGGTACCCGAGTTTCTGTGCAATGGAACGAATGTGTTTCAATTCATCGTCAATAAATTCAGAGTCACAAATACGCAGACATCTTAAGAACTTAGCAGAAAAAACTGACATTTTGGTAGACTCAAGGTGATTCGATAAAAAGTGAATGAAACTGTCTACCTGTGTGGGCTTTCTATATACCTTAAATTTATAGTTTTGGCCATTTCTCATGATAAGCATATCAAGGAATGGAAGGGATCCATTTATTTCTCTTTCAATTTTGAATGTGATACTTGGGACAATATCATTAAGCTTGTCTAAAAATTCCAATGGGTCACTGTTTCTAGGCCAAAGACAAAGAACATTATCTACATATCTATACCATGGAGGAATAAAGTCCACTACATTGGGTAGTAATCTAGACTCAAAAAACACATTGTCAGTTACGCATAACTCTATCAATTTCAGGAAAGTATCATGTCCAATAGTTAAATCTAACAGTTGTAATTTATCTTTGAGAAATGAAAGTAAGTCTTTTGTATGTATATTATGTATGCTGGATTATATGTCATGTATGTATATTATGTATGTGCTCCATTTATGTAGCTAGCAGCGTGTGGCAATGTTATTACCATATCCCACATGCCTAATTAATGTGCCTGGCGACGTATGGAAGCTGCTAATGTATCACTTGCCATACGTCGCCTATAGCAGTTGACCGGGAGCCTAGTCAAGAGAGAGTGCTGCTCTCCTTTGTGTACATACTCTTATCCAGTAAACCGAACCTACAAAACTATACAGGTGTTTGTGTTCTCTCCTGTATATAGAACTTATTATTCAGAACCTAACATCTTTCACAGGTACTCTAGTGAACAGTGAATTTACATCAAAACTTATTAATTCGCAAGGTTCATTGTGTTTCCTGAGTTTATCAATTAAATCACTGCTATTGTGTATATGTGAATTAGATATTTGGCCTGTAAGAGGGGATAGCATCTTTACCAGCCACTTGGATAATTTGTAAGTAACAGAACCCACAGAACTCACGACAGGACGTAATGGATTGTTAGGCTTGTGTGTTTTGATCAATCCATACATATACGGTAAAGTGGGATTGATTTGAGAGAGCTGTTTGATGAGATCGGGGTTCTTTTTCAATAACATCTTCATTTTGGAATTAGATAACTTATTAATATTTTCCAGGGGATCTTTCGTAAGCTCACAATACGTGCTTTCATCACTAAGTAATGAATTCATCTTATCATTGTAGTCACTTTTATCCAAAATAACAATAGCATTAGACTTATCAGCCTTCGTAATATGGATATTCTTATTTCTTTTCAAGTTTATCAAGGCTGTTTCAAATCTTTTCGGAATATTTGAAACAAATTTCTTTTGTAAAACATTAAGTATACAGCCTCTAGCTATGGAAATATCTTCATTTGTAACATCTGACGACTTATTCTTTTCCAGGTTGATTAAACCTTTAACAATAGTAAGCGGATTAACACACCGTTGAGTGATACAAAACTTCTTTCCAAAACCAAGAACAAGTTTCTCATTTGTCTGTAGATCATAAGATGATAAGTTTATGAACAAATTTGGATCACTCAATGTGGTCCAGTAACTCTCGTCAAACAGAGCATTAAATTTGGCATTTAACCTTCTTTTTTGGGCTTTGTCAGTTTCACTAAGAAGTTGATATACAAAATCACGAATGGTGTGCCACTTATCAACACAAACACTGTTTTGCATAAGTATTTTACACTGAGCACTGTGTTTGAAGGCTAATTTCACACTATCACTTGAACTCTTGATAAGGGAATCTAGCAACACCTTATCAAACTCAGAGAATGCTTGATTGTCCAGATTTCTTAGTCTACTTGGAAGACAGGACTTGGGAACAATTTTATCATCTCTGCAATCTTTCAAAAACTTCAACCTGTTTTTGAGACTATGAGCCTTCAGCAAACTCTTCTTGTAGTTACGGTAGATGGGGCGAAGATGAGGATGTTGTTGACAGATTAAGGATACAGCGTAAGAGAGATGTATAAGTTCCATATTTCATGTAAATCCACAATGAAAACGTGGATAAGATAAATCTTGATAAAATCACACGGGAAAATGGGAACAACAGAGCACCTTAGCTTTAGTCTTTATTCAAGACATCTTCAGAGGCAACTGGACTACACGGACAGAGAGAGGCTTAAATATACAAGGTGACCTTAAAAACATGGTCAGGGCATAATGATGTCATCCACTAATTCCCACACCAACACGCACGTAGAGGAGCTTAAGAGAAAGGGGGTGACGTGACTAGTCAGGCCTCTGAAAATGTCTTGAATAAAGACGAAAGCTTAAGTGCTCCGTTGTTTCCATTTTCCCGTGTGATTTTATCAAGATATTTAATAATATGTAATATACAGTGTATATTGTCATGTAAATTATACAATAAAAAAATGTTTGACGAAATTTACACTAAAACGAGAACTCCGGTCGAATTGTAAAATATTCAATACATTTCCTCCCATTTTAATTTTATTCTGTCATTCTGGCTATTCCCAGCAGTCTGGTAACTGTTGCTTGACTTCATCAACTGGTTCTGACTGAAGCATCAACTGTTAATGTTGAAAATAAGTAAAACACGTTTTATTTTACTCTAATTGATACACAAAAAGAAGTGTGATGGTTTAAGAGTTACCGTACACACAACCATATCATATCCTTAAAGATGTAAATAATACTCGATGTATGAAGAATGCATTTATATATTTCACATAGGTATCGGAATAACTTTACAAGTTGCTATTGATCTGGATACATTTTCATGTTATAACATTTAACAGACATAATAACTGTTTACGTTTTTCGTCTTTTTAGTAGAAACACACATAAATACATACATACTATTTCTGTCATTAGAATCACATGATCGACTTTTAACGAATAACACAACCTAGATCTTGATTTTTAATTAGCACTCGTAGTGATCCGTATATGTTTCAACACAAGTCTGGTAAAATAGCCACCTTCGTGAGCTATTGTTTTTCCACGTCTGTGAAAAAGTAATAAAACGTGTCTTGTGATAGATAATCTTTGCAGTAATAATGGGATGGTGCATTGAGGAATGAATTTGGAGGCCTAGAAAGGAAACGGCTGATTAATAAATTTTTGAGGCTGCCCATTGTTTGTTCTTTTTATAGATTCTGAAACTAACCTGCTTATTTGCATATTCCCTTTTCAAAGTATTTTAATCTAATAAATGTTCTTGTTCTAGTATACTGTACAGTTTCAAAAACTTTTCATCACAGTTTGGATATTTAGACTTCAGTACTAATTAAAAAAAAGAGCCGAATTACTCCTGGGTTTGCATCTAAATATTTCCATAAAATAAAAAAAACAAGTTCAAAATGTTTGATCAATTCCAATAATTCAGGGAAAGAATAAAGTAAATGGCCTTTGCTAATATTTGAAATCCAAGAATTCTTTGAAGGTTCTCCACGAAAGTGAGGGTGAGTTTCTTTGAGCTTAAATGCTATGTAACCTGCTACATATTTTAATGCTTCCTGTTAGGCATCTATGCTCTCCTTACTAGGACAAGCTTGGTTGTCTGTTGTCTGAGACATTATCAGCTGTACTTCATGATACTCAATGTCGTCAACTTCACATTCAGAAAGCTGAAATCCTATATTGCGTGCTGTACAATATGGCGTGTTATCATTGGTTTCATCTTGTACCTCGACTAATGTAGACTGGAAAAGAGAAGCAGGTACATCTAAGCCTAACAATAAAATCCTAATCCTTGCCTCAAAATCACTGCAATCTGCATATTCACCTGCCCCAATGAGCCGAACACAAGAGAAAAAATTCTCAAGGGCATCCTGAGTTAATGTAGATGTTAAAACATAATTTTCATTGCATTTATGTTGAAGGAAGTTAAAGATCTTAGGTAGTGCATTTCCTGCAATAACCAGTGCTTTTTGACAGGGACGTAATGGACATTTCATCAAACGAAAGTACTATCAATCTTTCTGAACTGTTTTTAGTAAACCATTTGCATTTAATAAATCCAGGCTTTTAGTTAAGATTCCTGGGGGAGTTTGAAAGTTCATTATTCATCGGCTAAGACATGCTGCAGAGGGTAATGGATAATTTAATACATTAGTAACGAAACCATAAACTTTGGAAGAGATGGACTTAGTGCCAAAGCTTTAGCCACACTGTCTTGGTCCCAAGGACTTCTATATGCAGGATTCGATAATCTTCTTAACTGTGCATTGGAGAATATGGCTGCCGCAGGCTTCCAAGTATTTTGCTTCCTTATTGTAGATTTAGCTGCCCGAAGTTGGCTTTGGAAATGATTGACACTCGCCTTATTATTCATATATTTTGTTCTCCAGTAGTTTACCGACCTGAATAACAGAAAGAAAGGTACAAATCATGAGTGTTGCTAAATTCCGTCAGTCAACAGTTAAAAGATTTTTGTATGTCTAAAAGCGAGTGTGTATCCGCCCTTTGTGAGCCAGGTTGGACAGATGTATGATGAGTCTAGATGTGGATAGATAGATGACATGAGAGAGTCTGGATGGATGTGGATAGATAAATGATATGCCAGTCTGGATGTCGATAAACAGATGGTAAGGGAGTCAATAAGGGTGGATAATTGTACATGAAAAAATACATAAGGTTAAGGGTTAAATATATATTTTACAAAATAAATTCAAACTGCGAAAGATGCTCTACCATCTGTTACTTAACTTAAATCATTATGCAGACTTCATGTGGGTGGGAAACAGACTTATTTCTTACAATTTGTGCGAAGGCTTTTTGCATTTTTTCTGGAAGAAGGTCCCAGTTCTTGATCATGTCCATCATTTTGAATCTGTCCACCAATAGTGTCTCCATCATTCAGAATATGTCCACCACCTTGACTGGGTCCACCACCTTGACTGAGTCCACCAATTTCCGCTTGATTTGGGAGTGAAGCGTCTTTTCTATTCAGGAACACTTGAATCGGTAGCAGTTTTCTGAAGCAAAATATATTGTAGATAATTTTTTTCCCATGAAATATATAATTGTTGTAGGTTATTACTATACCGGTACTGTATTGTGAGTAATGAAATTTCCTACCCAGGTACAAGTAGAAACCAATTATAAGAGTAGAAGCCTAGTACAAGTTATGATTCCAGCTGCATCATGACCATCATTGATAACTAATTGTTATATAGTTAAGGAAACTAATTTATGACACATGAAATTTCCTTACAGCACTGAATGACTAATATACATTATCCATTTATTTGGAAAAATATGCTTCTATTCTGTCCATGTTATTGTAAGCAGACTAAGGCCCGTACTATAAAATCATCGCCAGGTCTGGTGTTCATTCTCTGCGTAAGAAATGTGCTAGGCTACGTCTTCGTCACACGTAATAATTTAAGAGTACAGCCGCTAGTTTCCAGTTATATTTGTGTATTATTAAAAAACATTGCCAAAGTATGACATGCGTGACGGTGTAGCCTACCGATGATGATGGAGATAAAATGGCAATGGTTTGCCATGGGAAGGGAGAGAAGAGGTAAGGTAGAAGGAATGTTATGAAACGGGAAGTAAAGTAGTAGAGAATAAGAGCAGGTGGGCTATCCACCTAGCAGAGACGATTTGATTGGCTGCGGTGAAGGCTGCACTAAGAGGCCGCCCGAGCTCAAGGGAACAGGGGGGGGGGGGGGTAAGCTAGTTTCCAAGGGGTTGTTTGTTATTGTGTTAGTTGGAGAGGTCTGCCAGGTCCTTGTGTGACTAGTAGACTACTCTCATCTTCTATCTTTAATATTATTGTAGAAAATAAGGTCTGACTGGCGACAAGAAATGTACCTGCATCAATACCCGTATATTAAAGTAAACTTATAACCAAATACTGTAATAAAGAAAACAAATAGCAAACTCTTGGCTTTTTAAGCTATACAATTTAGCATGAGACAGCACATCCTTATGAAAGAACCAATGCAACAACTTCCTCTTTGGAGACTAATGTGTGTTAAATAGCAGTGATTACAGTAGGCTATTGGTGAATTTGCACCATTATTTCTGTTTCAACCTACTTGAATCATACAGTATTAAATACAAATTAATCAATAAAACAGGTTGAACTGGAAATTAACTACTATACGTATTACAAAATAAAGGAACCTTTAAAAAATAAAAATAAGTACATGAGTCTGCTTTCAAAGCTATACATTTGATTGTGGTATGAACTTTTACCCAAAACCTGGGTAAACATTATCCTTAGTAGCACTGCAACACATAAGCAAGTTTGCGGATGACACCAAAATAGGGCGACAAATTAATTCAGGGCAGGATGCAAATGCATTACAGGAGGATCTAAATAAACTGCAGGGGTGGTCTGAAAAATGGCAAATGAAATTCAACACCAGCAAGTGCAGCGTACTTAATATTGGAGAACAAATACTTATAATGTATACAGCTTTAACAACATCAACCTAGAGAAGTCGACTTGTGAAAGAGACCTAGGGGTACTTGTAAGCCCGGACCTACGACCTAGAAAACAGTGCGTTAATGTTCGAAAGAAGGCAAACAGAGTATTGGGTTTTATATCAAGAAGTGTAAGTAACAAGAGTGCAGAGGTCTTATTGCAACTATATCTTGCACTAGTCTGGCCGCACCTCGATTATGCGGTTCAGTTCTGGTGCCCTTATTATAGAATGGATATAAATACACTAGAGTCGGTGCAGCGAAGAATGACAAAAATGATTCCAGGACTTAGAAACCTTCCATATCAGGATAGGTTAAAGAAACTTAACTTGCATTCCCTAGAAAGACGAAGAGTGCGGGGAGATATGATAGAAGTATTTAAGTGGGTGAAAGGAATCAATAAAGGGGATATAGATATCGTTCTTATAATATCCGAACAGGATAGGACTCGGAGCAACGGATTCAAGTTGGATAAGTTTAGGAGGGAGATAGGAAGAAACTGGTTCACAAATAGGGTGGTGGACGAGTGGAACAAGATTAGCAACTTTGTAGTAAGTGAGGGAACTCTGGAAAGTTTCAAAAGGAGGCTAGATAGATTCATGGATGATAGAGTGGTAGTAACTCTCGACAGGAGCTGCCATGCACAGTAGGGTGTTTCATAGGAGGGAAGATCAGCTAAAACTAATGGCCCATCACTTTTTTGGTAGATTTTAGTGTATATAAACAGAAAATAATTTCAGTTTCAATATTTTGCAACCTTTTGCTAGGTAAATTTTAGCGTGAAATTTATCGAAAATCTAACGTACAGCTGCATTAGTGCATTACAATTAAATAGCGAACATTGCTTTCTGACTTCATTCTTTAACAACCCAACTAACAATATTTTTTTCTGTTTCAGATTCTGATGCATTTATAAGTTGATAATATTTGCGATGGCTGCTTGTGTCAGGACGAGGAACCAAAAATCCAGCCATCTCAGTCACTATCTTGGGTCTGGGAGAGAGCTCCTGATGTCGGAGTTGCCTCCATTGAGAGATGCTTTGAGATACGGTGATTTAATCAGGCAAATCAGTGAAAAGAACCAAAGAACTTACTCAAAGACAATGCCAGTGACATGACCAAAGCTGTCTTGGCACAGTACACTCTGGCTAACGCTCAGTTCAAGTCTCCAGTCATAACAAGTCAGAAGAAGATTAGTGAGAGACTGCTAGCCAGTTGGGAAAAGGCAAGAGATATCTCTCTTGGGAGAGGAAAACTTGCAGTTAAGGACAGCTTTGCCAAGCAACTGGACCAGTTATTTGACATAATTACTTGCAAGTGCCCAAATGTTCTCTGTCCTGAGTTTGGATGCGATCGTGACTGTAAATCCGAGGCCCACATCTCCTGTATTTGCAAGCGTGAACTGAAGATTCCTGTGATCGAACTGGCATTTGTCAAAGCACAGACAGAGAAGACTGGCAGTATAGGGGCTCTCATGATTTCTAGCCAAGATATTCCGGAGTCCAAGAGACAGGAGGCTGCCACAGAGAGACAGAAGAGGAGAAGAGTTGCCGAGGAAAAGAGACTTGAGAAGGCCCAGGGTGAGGTAAAAAAGGCCGATGATTGGAGTCAAGCTGATTCAGAGTTTAATGACTTCCCCATGGCTGATCCGAGTGCTGACCAGGAGAATGGTGACTTTGTCCCTAACACAGAAATTAATGATCCCAAACCTTCCAGGCATAAGATTCGAAATAGGAAAGATATCCCGAGCATAGCTCTGGCCAGCATGCGACACCACACTGGTCTCAGAGAAACTGCAGAGATAGCAACAGCTGCCTGGATTGACGGTGGTTTGATAACACCTGATGATGTTCACCTGGTGATAGATCATAACAAAGTAAGGAGAGCTCAGGAGAAACTTGTCAGTAACCTAGAAGAGGAGTTTGATAAGGGGATAAGAGAAAATGGAATCAATTGTTTGTTCTTTGATGGGAGAAGGGATGACACTAAAGTGTTCGTGAAAGTTGGAGATTCTCTCAAGTTGTTCCCTGCCATGGTGAAGGAGGAACACTACTCCTGCTGCAGTGAACCAAGAGGGAAGTATTTGTGGCATTTCACTCCAGAGAAAGATGACATCAGGAAACCACCTGAGATAGTGGCAAAAAACATTGTGAACTGGCTCAGAGAGAGGAACGTAGACCAGACCCTGCAGGCCATTGGAGGGGACAGCACCAACACGAACACAGGGTGGCAAGGGGGGGTCATACAGTGGATAGAGCGGAAGATTGGGAGGAAGCTGGTCTGGATTGTTTGTGACCTCCACACCAACGAGTTGCCACTCAGACATCTGATCCAGGAGCTGGATGGCAAGACTCTTTCAAACAACAGATGATCTGGTCCTCTTGGCAAGATGCTGGACTCTGCCACTGAGTTAGAAATAAATCCGAGCTTTGAAAAAATCACAGTTGGCCCTCCACTCGTTGAGCTTGCACATACTGTCATTGACGACTTGAGTACTGACCAGTACTATGGTTACATGATTTGCAGTGCCATCAAAACTGGGGTCATGCTTGATAGACTTGCTTACCTGCAGATAGGTCCAGTCTCACATTCTAGGTGGCTCACAACGGCTCTCAGGTTCTGCAGAATTTGGGTCGCTCATCATAAACTGAAAGGGAACCAGCTTCACAACCTGAGACTTATTGTCCAATTCATCGTGAGTGTCTACTTGCCAAATTGGTTCAACACCAAGGTCAAGTCATCGTTCTCCGAAGGTCCGAGGCATGTTCTCTTCCAGCTTGAGCTCCTGAGGAGTCAGCCAAGGAAGGTTGTTCAGATTGTGGAGCAGACTGTGAGGAGATCTTCCTGGTATGCTCATCCCGAGGCAGTTCTGCAGACAATGCTCTGCAGTAAGGATGAGGAGGAGAGAAGAGTGACAGTCAAAAAGATCTTGGATATGAGACTTATGAGAGGAACTGGGCATGACGAATCAGTTGGTGACGATTCCTTCAGGGTCAGGAAGACTCCTGAAGTCAATCTAGGTGCGAAGACCCTCACTGATCTCATAGATCTGGATAACATCCAGGCTGGCAGTGAGCCCCCTCTTACCTGCAGCCTCACCAATGTTCAAGTCAGAGCTTTCCTGGACAACCCCATGCATGTCCCTGCCTGGCCCTCGCACACCCAGAGTATAGAGCGTTGTGTACAGCAAGTGAGCGAGGCCAGCAGTCACGTATACAGCAAGGAGAGGAGGGAAGGCTACATCCGAGCTCAGGTGGTCAGCAGGGAGGTGATGAGTAGAAACAGAAGGAAGAAAGACATGTTCTCTATGGTGTGCAGCAACACCGGGTCGTAGTAGTAAAACCGGTTTTTGTATTTGATGATTTTGTTTTCTATAGGAATATTAAATTTAATAAATGTGTCAAGATCATTCGTTTCACTATTCTGGATCATTTTCATCCTAATAAATGAACCTGATACATTTACTTTACTTTAAATAAGCTATTTAGTGGTGTTGGTAAAAGGGTGGGAATACTGAATTTTCATAAGATTTCAAGTTAAAATTTACCTTGCAAAAAATGAAAACTTTTCAAATCTGAAGATATCACATGATTCTGCACATAGAACTACATCATTAATACCATGGGCCGATTTTTCAAACTCAAAAAAAAAAAAATTCGCCTCCGTATGACACCCCCTAATGCACAGGCCAACCGGCCTATTGCAGACTCCTTATTTTCTTATGTTTTTATGTTCTTATGCTATTAGTTAACAAGTGTGTATATCCTCAGTCAGCAAGATAGTTAGAGAATCCTCTTTCTCTTGAACGGTCCTAAACATAGATTCCTCGCTGGAATGAATAGCCGTAAACCTAGCTCCTGAGGGTCCTGGGGTTTGTGCTCTTTCTTCTTCTGGAAGGAAATGTATAATAGTTTGATTGACGTCTCTGTTAAGGGTATAATATAAATATATAAAAGTTTTTAGAACAAAAAATGGTTGAAAAAATAGTGTTGACCATCTAAAAATATTTGTATAAAATATTTTTAAATGTAAATATAAACCAAGTTAACTTTGTTACAATATTATAAATTGATTTTATTATAATATACGGCATTTAGTTCCAGGCATTAAATTTCTTATATTTGCACTTCTCAATTTTTTCCATTAACATACAAGTTATAACAACATTTAATATCTAACTTAGGGAAGCAATACGCCAGCTATAAATTTAACTAACTTACTAATGTTGCTTTTTTTTAAAAATATACCAAAAATAAGTATACTGTATTTCAAAAGTAAGATAATAGTGAAAAAATAGTACCAAAATTATTTTAGGATTTAAAAACAAGGACAGAAAAGAACAAAATTTATCAGAGGGTTGGAAAAGTATGTTCAGTGAATTACCATCAATAAGTTCTTCACTTTCCAAAATCGCTGGAATCCCATGTATAGAGGCTGGATCTAAGAGTTGAAGAACTGCTTCATCAATTGCAGTGGATGTACAGGGTATTTTCAATTTGGGGGCCGCCTCCTTCAAGAGAAAAAACAATAAAAACTTTCTTACTGTGAGCTGTGGTTACATACACTGTACACAACTATGTTATATATACACTACTATGTTAGAAAGGAATTTATTGAAATAGCTCCAAACATTATAACCTAACCTATCATTGTAACTGTAGCCACAAAAATTCTCCTTTATCTATGTCAAAAGTTATTTAGATTTAAGGTAACAAACAATAAATGGTAAAATAAGTAAAAAACAATAGTCGCAGCCAGAAATTTTCAACCTGTATTAGTTGTAAACTCATAAGATAGAACATTCTTGCCTATAAGCCTAACAAAGTAATATTTACATATTAATGTATCCCAAATATGAATAGAAATCTATTGATGAATCAAAATTAACGACATAAAAAAAGGGAATGCTATGGTAACTTACACATTATGACTTTCATTACCGTCGGAAATAACATAATTATTAATATGTAGTTTATAACAGTAACCAAACCTAACCTAACCTAACTTAACTTCCTTACCAACGGGAGGCCTCCGCCGCCTGGACCACAAAAGAATATTAACTATTTCTGTTCCACGTCATTTGCAACACAATGACAAATGTGTTTTAAAATTGTGTAAACTATATGATAGGTATAATAAGAAAATCCAAAAGTTGTGGGGAAATTATTAACAGTAATACAGACTTCCCTGACTACCGGGTGGGAAGATATTGGAAGCATAATGTGTACTCTAATGGTAGACCCTGCTGCCATATGGCATCACGATAATTAGGAGCAAGTCCAAGGTTGCTGATCTGACTAAATGTGTCATTTACACACAATTGCAGGGTCCCAATTGTTTCTCGTAATATCGACAACACAACATACATACTGTATATTGATTCTCACTTTTTATGTGTTTTCATTTCGGTATTTATGGTGATTTATTATTAATATTATTATTAATAAAGTTGTTATTATTATTAATAGTACTAAAGAATTATTATTACAGGCCCCGACGTGGGTCAGTCACTGTGCCTGGGTTGGTTAATCCACGTAAAAAAAAAATTTGGTTGAACGGTAAAGTTTTTACCATTTACTCACACGACAAACTTCGAAGAACGATGTTTCTTTTAATGAATGTTCTCATATAAGGAAAATATGTGTATTCATTCACGATGAAGAGCCACCACACTACTTCCTTGAGTTTACAAACACGTAAAATCGTACCAAGCCTCAGAAAAACCAAAGTTAAGTTTGTTTCATATTGTCAATCAATAACCACGCTAACAATATTATGACTTACCTGTTCCACCAACATAATTCTTATCTTGTGCTGCTTTTTTCTTAACGCTAACACGAAAGAGTTCCTTTTGATGTAATTGTCAATAATGTTTTGAAATTGAGTCTAAACTATAAACACTGTAATTTACTACGGTAAGTTTTCTTTCTTCTTTCACAAAGTAAAATATTAAAGACTAGACACACCTTACAGTGTAACTAAAATTTGTTGACTGTAAAAATTTGTAAGGCGGAGCTAAATATGAGAAAAAAGATAGAATTGTCTGGACCAATCAGAGGCCGCCTGGGGTAAGGACGTCACCCATGGGTGGAGTCTCATAAAAATATTTTGCTTTATCGTCAACATTTTGGTACACTTGGTAAAACTCAACTGGGTGGATTCTCTTACCAATAATTTTACTTTTCTTATTTCTCGCCAGCGTTTTAGTATACTTGGTAAAACCCAACTATCATATATGATATTATTTTAAACAAAACGAAGTAGTAAGTTAAAGTTGTCTCACACTTAACAGAGAGATGACTCATATCCTGCTTGCCTTATACACACACAAAGTGATGAATCATATCCTGCACCATATATATATATTCAGGTTTCAACTAATGATAAATGGTTGGGGAGAGAAATCCAACTGAGAATCACTCAGCTTTTTTATACATAAGAGTTGGTGTGTTGCTCCTTTGGGGAGGTGATTTTTTAATTTTTGTGATTTTCCAGTTTAAAAAACTTCTTCATGACAACAAAAATATCCCCAAGGTCAGGCAGCCTCACACAGGGGTCCTAGGAATTCACTAATTGGTAACTCGACTCTCGAGATTGCTAACCCACGCCACCTTCATGCGTTTGTAATATTGTGGAATTATTATCTGTATAGATCCTTTTTCTAATCAAAATATAATATCATAAAATGTTATTAATCAGATATATATTTAATAATTTCATGTAAATCCACAATGAAAACGTGGATAAGATAAATCTTGATAAAATCAAACGGGAAAATGGAAACAACGGAGCACCTTAGCTTTCGTCTTTATTCAAGACATCTTCAGAGGCAACTGGACTACACGATACGATACGAAGTCTTTAGTTAAGAGGTGAAAAAAGATTATTAGGGGTTGAAGGAGAAAGTGGTGAAACTGAAATACAGTAGGAGTAGAAAGAATCTGGGCTCAACCAGATCGCTTCATCTTTCTTATTGGTATTTTGTCTTTGTTCTGCTACCTTGGGTCGTCAGACCTTTGTATTAATATTGGTTTATTTACATAATGCTGCTTATTATTATTATTTTTATTATTGTTGGAGTTAGTGAGCCCGCCCAGGTCCTTGTGTAACTGGGAGGGTAGTCACATTTTTTTTTTTTGAGGTGTTAGTTGAGTGTTAGTTGTGTTAGTCTAAAGGTACACTGTATGGAGAGGCCTGCCAGGTTCTTAGTGGAGCTGGTTGGTCACTCTCATCTTTATTCCTCTAATAATGTTTTATGTATAAATGTGTATATTGAGGCAGGAGGTAGTTCAATTACTTCTTCCTGGCTGATTTAGCTTGGAGGGTAATCACATTATTATTATTATTATTATTATTATAATTATTTTTTTTTATTTATTTTTTTTTGGAGTTAGTGAGCCCGCCCAGGTCCTTGTGTAGCTGGGAGGGTAGTCACATTTTTTTTTTTTTTTTTTTTTTTTTTTGCTAAAATGTTAGTTCAATGTTAAATGTTAAATCTTAAATATTAGTTATGTTAGTCTAAAGGTACACTGTATGGAGAGGCCTGCCAGGTTCTTGTGGAGCTGGTAGGTCACTCTCATCTTTTATTCTCTCTATTAATGTCTTATATGTATATTGGGGCAGGAGATGGTTCACCCCCACACGGGGTAATAATATATTGGATTTAGTTTTGTCTAACAGAGAAAACCTCATTAGCAATGTCGAGGTAGGGAACGAACTTGCAAACAGCGATCACAAAGAAATTCGATTCCAGTTAGCTTTTCAGGGCAGACGTAAGGAAAATTCCACTAAAGTACCAGATTTCAGAAGGGCAAACTTTGACAGTTTAAAGAGGCAGCTGAGAGAGGGGGTGTCGCGCTTGGCTGTGAACCTGACAGATGACACCGACCTGATAACGAGATCTGAGATTGCCGAGTTCCACGACAATTTAAATAGTGAGTTACTTAATGCACAAAGGCAGAACATACCATACAAAAAACTCAGATCAGACAACAATGACCCTAAATGGATAAATAATTATTTAAAGAACATCATTGGCCAAAGGAAGGCTATAGGTAGAAGGATAAATCGTGGCGAAATTCACCTCCGGGACTATTATAGGGTATTGGCGAGTAGGGTTAAAACCGAGATAAGGAAAGCAAAGAGGAATAATGAGATAAGGATAGCAAGGGAGGCGAAGACAAACCCCAAAGGATTCTACCAAATGTATCAAACTAAAACACGAGAAAAGATTGGACCAATACGGTCAGACTCCGGCGAGCTCACTGATAACGACGGAGAAATGAGCAATAATTTGAATAAATATTTTTCAACAGTTTTCACCACCGAAAATTTAAACATGATACCCGAGGCACCGGCCCTATTCAGAGATAGTGAAGAAAACAAATTAAGTGAGATAGTAGTGACTAGTAACGATGTTAGTAAGCAAATAGACAAACTAAAGCCTAATAAGTCACCTGGATCCGATGAGATATTTGCCAGAGTATTAAAGGAATGTAAGGAAGAGCTTAGTATGCCCTTAGCAAAGTTGTTTAACATGTCCATAAAAACAGGTGTAGTACCAGAATCCTGGAGGATAGCGAATGTAATACCGATTTTCAAGAAGGGGGATAGATCACTATCCTCTTACTACCGCCCAATCAGTCTAACATCAATAGTAGGCAAATTACTGGAAGCAATCATTTCAAACTCTATTCGAAATCACCTGGAGAAGCACCGATTGATCAATGATTCCCAGCATGGCTTCACAAGCGGACGTTCTTGCCTAACTAATCTATTAACATTCTTTTCATCAGTTTTCGAATCGGTGGACGAGGGGCACAATTATGATGTGGTATATCTCGACTTTAGCAAAGCCTTCGACAGAGTACCCCACGAAAGACTAATTAGAAAGGTAGAAGCTCATGGCATCAAAGGTGACATCCTTAAATGGATTAGAGCGTGGTTACAGGGCAGGAAACAGCGAGTGAGCATTAACGGCACTAAGTCCCATTGTAGCAACAACGTCACATGTGGAGTTCCCCAAGGCTCAGTACTTGGACCATTATTATTTATTATATACATAAACGACATAGATATTGGCATAGACAGCAACATAAGTAAATTTGCTGATGACACTAAAATAGGACGTGTTATTAAATCTGACGAGGACTCGGCAAAACTACAGGAAGATCTAAACAAATTTTTCGAATGGTCTGAAAAATGGCAGATGAAATTCAACGTCGACAAATGTAAAGTACTCAGTATAGGAGATGTAAACAGGGAAACAAGATACCAGATGAACAACGATGCCATAGAGAAATCCGATTGCGAGAGAGATTTAGGAGTAATGATAAGTAGGAACCTTAAGCCAAGTAAACAATGTGTTTTTGCTCGTAACAAGGCTAATAAAGTACTTGGGTTCATACAAAGGAGTGTTAGTTACAAGACTAGCGAGGTCATCCTAAAACTGTATCCTGCTCTTGTGAGACCACACCTGGATTACACAGTTCAATTCTGGTCACCGTATTACAGAATGGATATAGAATCCTTGGAAAGAATTCAGAGGAGAATGACAAGACTAATCCCGGGCATTAGGAACCTTGACTATAGAGACATGTTAAAGCATCTTAATTTGCACTCTCTCCCGAGACGTAGAGCGAGGGGCGACCTGATAGAGGTGTATAAGTGGAAGGCAGGGCTAAACAAAGGGGACATTACAAAGGTACTCAAACTATCCAACCAGGAGCGAAATCGTAACAATGGTTTTAAATTAGACAAATTTAGATTTAGGCGTGAAATAGGTAAACACTGGTTTGGAAACAGAGTAGTGGATGATTGGAACAAGTTACCAAACATCATCATTAACTCGAATACGCTGAATAGTTTCAAACATAAGTTGGATGCTTATATGAGCAATAGGGGTTGGGTGTAAACGGGACTGCCCAGTATGGGCCAATAGGCCCGCTGCAGTTTCCTCCATTCTTATGATCTTATGATCTTATGAATTACTTTCTTCCTGGCTGATTTAAACCAACTGTGTTCTTGGAATTCTTCGTTGTCTAAAATATTTATCCAGTTTTGATATGTTTCTGCGTTAAGTTCAGTCACTTTTTTCCAAATATTTACAGCTTTGTTGTGTATATCTACATTGATTGCTAAGAGATTTGCTCTCTCATGTAGCTGTTCATTACTGATGTGGTCTGTAAATTTTATGTTATATATAAATCTAAGGGCTATATTTTGTACTGTTTGTAACCTTTTAATGCTCGTTTTACTAAGGGTGTTCAATGGGATAGGTGGGTAGTCCATAATTGATTTGACAAGGGCAACATATATCTTTCTCTTGTTATTAATGGACTACATGGACAGAGAGATGCTTAAATATACAGGGTGACCTTAAAAACATGAGGTCAGGTCATAATGATGTCATCCACTAAACCCCACACCAACACACACGTAGAGGAGCTAAAGAGAAGGGGGGTGACGTGACTAGTCAGGTCAGGTAAAAAATAAGGGACCCACAAATGGAAACAACGGAGCACCTTAGCTTTCTTCTTTATTCAAGACATCTTCAGAGGCAACTGGACTACATGGACAGAGAGATGCTTAAATATACAGGGTGACCTTAAAAACATGAGGTCAGGTCATAATGATGTCATCCACTAAACCCCACACCAACACACACGTAGAGGAGCTAAAGAGAAGGGGGGTGACGTGACTAGTCAGGTCAGGTAAAAAATAAGGGACCCACAAAATAACTATCATGCATCTAGATCAAAGGTTTTCAAAGCATTTTTAACCTTGGGCCACTGACAAATAAATTTATGTAACATATTATCAGTTTTGAACTGACCATCACTAAGGTTTATTGATTTTAATTCCTTAATCAAACTAGCTTCAACCAGAAGTCTTTCTGTGACACAAGATGATTTAAATACTTCTAAGCTTTTTTCCCAAGCAATGGGGTGATTATTATTCCTAACATGAACGAACAAGGCACTGCTTTCAGATGCTGTTCTGATATTATACTTATGTTGTTTGATTCTGAGCTGCAGTGTTTTTCCTGTTTGTCCTACATAATTACAATTACATTTGCTACATGGAATACAATAAACACTTCCATTTACATTCAAACTTGGGCTATTCCTTATTAACATATTGGTAATGGTAGAGTCATACTTGAAAACAACATTAATATTTAGAAGCTTGAGGGACCGAACTAACGGGACAAATTCATTACAATAGGGCAGAGTCAAAATATTCTTAAGTGTAGGAACTTGTCTGGTTTGAGAGGAATGAAAGGATTTTTTAGCCCGTTTAAAACAACGATCAACAAACACAGAAGGGTACCCGAGTTTCTGTGCAATGGAACGAATATATTTTAATTCATCGTCAATAAATTCAGAGTCACAAATACGCAGACATCTTAAGAACATAGCAGAAAAAACTGACATTTTGGTAGACTCAAGGTGATTCGATAAAAAGTGAATGAAACTGTCTACCTGTGTGGGCTTTCTATATACCTTAAATTTATAGTTTTGGCCATTTCTCATGATAAGCATATCAAGGAATGGAAGGGATCCATTTATTTCTCTTTCAATTTTGAATGTGATACTTGGGACAATATCATTAAGCTTGTCTAAAAATTCCAATGGGTTACTGTTTCTAGGCCAAAGACAAAGAACATTATCTACATATCTATACCATGGAGGGATAAAGTCCACTATATTGGGTAGTAATCTAGACTCAAAAAACTCCATATAAATACAGGCTAGAGGAGCAGAAAGACAATTACCCATGCTCATGCCAAATATTTGCTTGTAGAACTTCCCATTTGCTCTAAACACATTGTCAGTTACGCATAACTCTATCAATTTCAGGAAAGTATCATGTTCAATAGTTAAATCTAACAGTTGCAATTTATCTTTGAGAAATGAAAGTAAGTCTTTCACAGGTACTCTAGTGAACAGAGAATTTACATCAAAACTTATTAATTCGCAAGGTTCATTGTGTTTCCTGAGTTTATCAATTAAATCACTGCTATTGTGTATATGTGAATTAGATATTTGGCCTGTAAGAGGGGATAGCATCTTTACCAGCCACTTGGATAATTTGTAAGTAACACAACCCACAGAACTCACGATAGGACGTAATGGATTGTTAGGCTTGTGTGTTTTGATCAATCCCTACATGTAACCTAATTTCCTTACCAACGGGAGGCCTCCGCCACCCTGGGCCACAAAAGAATATTAACTATTTCTGTTCCACGTCATTTGCAACACAATGACAAAGTCTTAAAATTGTGTAAACTATATGATAGGTATAATAAGAAAATCCAAAAGTTGTGGGGAAATTATTAAGAGTTGTACAGACTTCCCTGACTACCGGGTGGGAAGATATTGGAAGCATAATGTGTTGTCTAATGGTAGACCCTGCTGCCATATGGCATCACGATAATTAGGAGCAAGTCCAAGGTTGCTGATGTGACTAAATGTGTCATTTACACACAA
>CAUDMG010001412.1:672500-717986 GCA_958450375.1 Homarus gammarus | reverse complement strand
CCCCAGCGGCACAACGACCCCATCCAAAGCGGCCATTTTTCCTTGGTCTCTAGCGGGAGGCTCAACGGCACGACCTTCTGCACAGAAACTACGCGGTACCCTTCTGTGTTTGTTGAATCGTTGTTTAAAAGGGTAAAAACTCCTTTCATTCCTCTCAAACCAGACAATTCCTACACTTAAGAATATTTGACTCTGCCCTATCGTAATGAATTTGTCCCGTTAGTTCGGTCCCTCAGCTTCTAAATATTAATGTTGTTTTCAGTATGACCACCATTACTAATATGTTAATAGAGAATAGCCCAAGTTTGAATGTAAATGGTAGTGTTTATTGTATTCCATGTAGCAATGTAATTGTAATTATGTAGGTCAGACAGGAAAAACACTGCAGCTCAGAATCAAACAACATAGAGTATAATATCAGAACAGCAATCTGAAAGCAGTTGTCCTTGTGTCGGTTCATGTCAGGAATAATAATCATCCCATTGTGTGGGGAAAAAAGCTTAGAACGTATGTAAATCATGCTTTGTGTCACAGAAAGACTTCTGGTTAAAGCTTAGTTTGATTAGGAATTAGAATCAGATAAACCTTCAGTGATGTGTTGGCAGTTCAAAAATACTGAGAATATGGTACATAACTTTATTTTCTCAGTGGCCCAAGGTTAAAAAATGCTTTGAAAACCGTTTGATATAGTTGTGTATGATAGTTATTTGTGGGTCCCCATATTGTTTTACCTGAACCTGACTAGGTCACGTCCACCCCCCTTTCTTACGACTCCTCTACGGTGTTGTGTTGGTGTGGGGAAGTAGTGGATTGGACATCAGTATGACCTGGCCTCAATGTTTTTACGGTCACCCTGTAATATTTAGAAGCCTCTCTCTGTCCATGGATAATCCAATTGCCTTCTGAAGATGTCTTGAATAAAGAACCGAGAAGCTAAGGATTAGTGGATGTCATCATTTTGACCTGAACCTCAGTTTTTTAGTCACCCTGTATATTTAAGCCTCTCTCTGTCCATGTAATCCAGTGCCTCTGAAGATGTCTTGAATAAGACGAAAGCTAAGGTACTCCGTTGTTTCCATTTTCCCGTGTGATTTTATCAAGATATATATATATATAATATAATATATATTATATAGTAGATATATATATAATATATATTATATATATTATAATTATATATTATATATATAATATATAATATAATATATATATATATATATATATATATAGTAATAATATATATATATATATATATATATTATATATATATATATCTTGATAAAATCACACGGGAAAATGGAAACAACGGAGTACCTTAGCTTTCGTCTTTATTCAAGACATCTTCAGAGGCAACTGGATTACATGGACAGAGAGAGGCTTAAATATACAGGGTGACCTAAAAACATGAGGTCAGGTCAAAATGATGACATCCACTAATCCTTAGCTCTCGTTCTTTATTCAAGACATCTTCAGAGGCAATTGGATTACATGGACAGAGAGAGGCTTAAATATACAGGGTGACCTTAAAAACATGAGGTCAGGTCATAATGATGTCATCCACTAATCCCCACACCAACACACACGTAGAGGAGCTTAAGAAAAGGGGGGTGACGTGACTAGTCAGGTCAGGTAAAAAATATGGGACCCACAAAATAACTATCATACAACTATATCAAAGGTTTTCAAAGCATTTTTAACCTTGGGCCACTGAGAAATAAATTTATGTAACATATTATCAGTTTTGAACTGACCATCACTAAGGTTTATTGATTCTAATTCCTTAATCAAACTAGCTTTAACCAGAAGTCTTTCTGTGACACAAGATGATTTAAATACTTCTAAGCTTTTTTCCCAAACAATGGGATGATTATTATTCCTGACATGAACGAACAAGGCACTGCTTTCAGATGCTGTTCTGATATTATACTTATGTTGTTTGATTCTGAGCTGCAGTGTTTTTCCTGTTTGTCCTACATAATTACAATTACATTTGCTACATGGAATACAATAAACACTTCCATTTACATTCAAACTTGGGCTATTTCTTATTAACATATTAGTAATGGTTGAGTCATACTTGAAAACAACATTAATATTTAGAAGCTTGAGGGACCGAACTAACGGGACAAATTCATTACGATAGGACAGAGTCAAAATATTCTTAAGTGTAGGAATTTGTCTGGTTTGAGAGGAATGAAAGGATTTTTTAGCCCTTTTAAAACAACGATCAACAAACACAGAAGGGTACCCGAGTTTCTGTGCAGAAGGTCGTGCCGTTGAGCTCCCGCTAGAGACCAAGGAAAATGGCCGCTTTGGATCGTTGTGCCGTGGGGGAAGAGGAGGGGAGTGTGGGGAAAGACGACCTTCTTGCCACGCTGTTAAGGCAGCTGGGGCAGTTGAGGAGTGAGGTTGACACTCTAAAGGGGGAAAATGAAGCCCTCAGGACGGAACTCCTTCAGGTAGGTGTCCTGCCTAGCAGGACACCTGCGAAGGAGGAGCAGGCGTGGAGAGTGGTTGTCTCCAAGGGGACTAGGGTCAGGCTTAGGAAAGCTGACCAGGGTGTGGAGTGCAGTAACCCTTACCAGGTGCTGCAGGAAGCTGGAGAGGAAGAGAAGAGGCAGGACGGTATGGATCAAGGAGAGGAAAGGGCAGTTGTACAAACCCTGCCCACAGGTAAGGTCGTGGTAGTTGGTGACAGCCAGGTGAGGTTTATGGATAGGGCTTTTTGTGCGAGAGATAGGAAACGTAGGACTAGGGTATGTTTTCTTGGGGCTGGGATAGGGCATGTAGCCGAGAGGTTAGACAGAGTTTTGTCAGGGGAGGGTACCAATCCAGTAGTGTGTCTTAGTGTGGGAGGAAACGACATAGGTAAGGTTAGGAGTGAGGAACTTTTCAAGAGGTATAGGGAGGCGCTGGGGAAGATTAGAGATAGGGGAGGGATCCCGATAGTATGTGGTGTCTTGCCTAGAAGAGGGGTTGGTCGTGAATGGCTGTCCAGGGCAATTGCTATTAATTGCCGACTGGAAAAACATTGTGCAAACAATGGTTGGGCATTCATTGATGACTGGCAACGATTTTATGGCAACGACTACCTGTACTGTCGCGACGGAGTACACTTGTCTCGTGAGGGGGTAAAGACGTTGTCTGCATCCCTGGAGCGTGAAATTGTCACTCCAAAGGGGGGGTTTCGCCAGTAGAGAGGGGTCGGGGAAAATGGGAGTCAAAAAACAAGCAGGTCCTGGGAAGTAGTGAAACAGAAGTAGATAATGCTGAAAATATAGTTAGTCATAATAACAAACATCAAAGTAATAAATGTAAAACAGATAGAAACGGAAGAAATATATTGAGTGTTTATTATACTAATAGTAGAAGCCTGTGTAACAAAATGGACCAGCTCAGGGCCATTGTTAGTAAAGAGAACATAGATATAATTGCAATAACGGAAACATGGATAAATTCAAACAGCAAACATTTTTTAGCAGAATTTCATATTCCAGGATATAACCTATTTAAATTTGACAGAGTAGGAAGGAGAGGTGGCGGTGTAGCAGTGTATATCAGGGTGTCATTAAAAAGCTGCAATAAATCAAACATTAAAACAAATAGCGACAATGAAAGTATTTGGGTAGAGATTGGTGAGGGCAGTGAATCCGTAGTCATTGGTGTTATATATAGACCGCCTAATTTGAGTAGGAACGATGGTAAATTGCTATGGGAGGAAATAAAGAAGGCATCTGATAGAAACAATGTATGTATTCTAGGCGATTTCAACTTTTCAGGCATAGATTGGAAAAATCAACTTAGCGATAATGAATCTGAAGATTTTCTAGAAGTAGTACAAGATAGTTTTTTATATCAATTCATAAACTCGCCCACTAGAGGAAATAATATCCTCGATTTAGTTCTCAGTAATAATGAAAATCTAGTAAAAGATGTTGGGATTGGAGACGAACTAGGAAACAGTGATCATAAAGCCATATATTTTAACATAATATGGGATGGCAGGAAGAAGGAAAATTCGGCCTTGATCCCGGATTTTAGGAAGGCTAATTACGGTAGCTTAAGGAGAGACCTAAGGGATGACCCTATGGTCAAAAGATTAATCCCCCCCACACCTCCGGAAACTGTCAACTTAGGACGGGATAACCCCGAATTTAATTTAGCAGCTACTTATGAACAATTTATTGCGACAATCAATAATGCTCAAACTAAACACATCCCTAAAAGAAAATTCAGATCGATACGGAACCAACCAAAATGGATGAATAATAGACTCTTAGATCTTCTAGGGAAAAAGAAAGGAGTATATAGAAAAGTTAAGAAAGGCGAAAATCACTTACTTGGTTACTATCAGAACCTAACAAGACAGGTAAAAACAGAAATTAGGAAAGCAAAGAGAAATTATGAAATCACGGTAGCAAACGAATCGAAAAATAACCCCAAAGCTTTTTATCAACTGTATAAATCAAAGGTTAGAGATACAATAGGTCCCCTTAAAACTACGACAGGAGAAATGACTGATGATGAGTTAGAAATGTGTAGTACATTAAATAGTCATTTTCGCTCCGTATTCACAAATGAAAACCTAGCACAGTTTCCAGAAGTTCATAAGGTATATAACGACAGTATAGAAAATATGTTGATGAATATCAATATTACTAGTAACGATGTGCTTAAAGTAATTAACAAACTGAAGCCTCATAAATCGCCTGGTCCAGACGAGGTATATGCTAGAATATTAAAAGAATGTAGAGATGAGTTGAGTAATCCATTAGCAGTTTTATTTAATAAGTCATTAGAATCGGGCCTAGTGCCAGAAGCTTGGAAACTTGCAAATGTAGTTCCGATTTTCAAAAAGGGTGATAAATCAATTGCATCAAATTACCGTCCCATTAGTCTCACGTCAATCATAGGCAAGTTGCTAGAGTCAATTATTGCTACAAAAATCAGAAGCCACCTTGAAACATTCAACTTAATTCATTCTTCTCAGCACGGGTTCACCCAGGGACGTTCTTGTCTCACAAATTTGCTTACCTTTTTCTCAGAAGTATATGAAGCGGTAGATAATGATAAGTCATATGATATAATTTATTTAGATTTCAGTAAAGCATTTGATAGAGTCCCTCATGAGAGATTGATAAGGAAGGTAGAAGCACATGGAATAGGTGGATCATTATTAAAATGGATTAGGTCATGGTTAACTGGTAGGAAACAAAGAGTCAGCATAAATGGATTAAAGTCAGACTGGGGTGCGGTCAAAAGCAGAGTTCCCCAGGGATCTGTATTAGGCCCTCTGCTGTTTGTTATATTCATTAATGATCTTGATTTAGGCATAACTAGTAGGATTAGTAAATTTGCAGATGATACCAAAATGGGGAGAGTGATAAATTCAGACAGTGACTTTGAACACCTTCAAAGAGATCTAGATACCTTACATGAGTGGTCAGTAGACTGGCAAATGAATTTTAATACTGATAAATGCAAGGTACTACAGATAGGGAAGACGAATACAAACGTTAAGTATAAACTAGGTAACACGGAAATAGAAAACTCAGTTTGTGAAAAAGATCTAGGTGTATTTGTTAGCAACGACTTGAAACCTAGAAAACAATGTATTAGCGTTCGCAACAAGGCAAACAGGATTCTTGGGTTCATATCTAGGTCTGTGAGTAACAGAACTGCTGACGTTATCTTGAAACTTTACCTAGCATTAGTGAGGCCACACATGGATTATGCGGTTCAGTTCTGGTGTCCTTATTATAGAATGGACATAGATTCTTTGGAGAGAGTACAAAGAAGAATGACAAAAATGATCCATAATATTAGAAACCTTCCATATGAAGAAAGACTGAAAAGCCTAGGCTTACATTCATTAGAGAGGCGTAGAGTTAGGGGAGATATGATAGAGGTGTACAAGTGGGTAAGTGGGATTAACAAGGGTAAAATGGAAGATGTTCTGAAGCTCAGTAATAACGAAATAACTAGAACAAATGGCTTTAAATTAGATAAATTCCGATTCAGAAAGGACATAGGCAAGCACTGGTTTGGTAATAAAGTTGTGGATATGTGGAATAGGCAACCGAGTGCTATAGTAGGATAGGGGACGCTAGGGAGCTTCAAGACGAAGTTGGATAGGCACATGGAAGTGCTGGGATGGGTGTGAAAGGGATCTGCCCTGTATGGGCCAGTCGGCCTCCTGCAGTATCCCACTTTCTTATGTTCTTATAAATTCAGAGTCACAAATACGCAGACATCTTAAGAACATAGCAGAAAAAACTGACATTTTGGTAGACTCCAGGTGATTCGATAAAAAGTGAATGAAACTGTCTACCTGTGTGGGCTTTCTGTATACCTTAAATTTGTAGTTTTTGCCATTTCTCATGATAAGCATATCAAGGAATGGAAGGGATCCATTTATTTCTCTTTCAATTTTGAATGTGATACTTGGGACAATATCATTAAGCTTGTCTAAAAATTCCAAAGGGTCACTTTTTCTAGGCCAAAGACAAAGGACATCATCTACATATCTATACCATGGAGGAATAAAGCCCACTATATTGGGTAGTAATCTAGACTCAAAATACTCCATATAATACAGACTAGAGGAACAGAAAGACAATTACCCATGCTCATGACAAATATTTGCTTGTAGAACTTCCCATTTGCTCTAAACACATTGTCAGTTATGCATAACTCTATCAATGTGAGGAAAGTATCCTGTTCAATAGTTAAATCTAACAGCTGTAATTTATCTTTAAGAAATGAAAGTAGGTCTTTCACAGGTACTCTAGTGAACAGTGAATTTACATCAAAACTTATTAATTCGCAAGGTTCATTGTGTTTCTTGAGTTTATCAATTAAATCACTGCTATTGTGTATATGTGAATTAGATATTTGGCCTGTAAGAGGGGATAGCATCTTTACCAGCCACTTGGATAATTTGTAAGTAACAGATCCCACAGAACTCACGATAGGACATAATGGATTGTTAACATAAGAATGGAGGAAACTGCAGCGGGCCTATTGGCCCATACTGGGCAGTCCCGTTTACACCCAACCCCTATTGCTCATATGAGCATCCAACCTATGTTTGAAGCAATTCAGCGTATTCGAGTTAATGATGATATTTGGTAACTTGTTCCATTCATCCACTACTCTGTTTCCAAACCAGTGTTTACCTATTTCACGCCTAAATCTAAATTTGTCCAATTTAAAACCATTGTTACGAGTTCGCTCCTGGTTGGATAATTTGAGTACCTTTGTAATGTCCCCTTTGTTTAGCCCTGCCTTCCATTTATACACCTCTATCAGGTCGCCCCTCGCTCTACGTCTCTCAAGGGAGTGCAAATTAAGATGCTTTAACCTGTCTCTATACTCAAGGTTCCTGATACCCGGGATTAGTCTTGTCATTCTCCTCTGAATTCTTTCCAAGGATTCTATATCCATTCTGTAATACGGTGACCAGAACTGGACTGCGTAATCCAGGTGTGGTCTCACAAGAGCAAGATACAGTTTTAGGATGACCTCGCTAGTCTTGTAACTAACACTCCTTTGTATGAACCCAAGTACTTTATTAGCCTTGTTACGAGCAAAAACACATTGTTTACTTGGCTTAAGGTTCCTACTTATCATTACTCCTAAATCTCTCTCGCAGTCGGATTTCTCTATGGCATCGTTGTTCATCTGGTATCTGGTTTCCCTGTTTACATTCCTATACTGAGTACTTTACATTTGTCAATGTTGAATTTCATCTGCCATTTTTCAGACCATTCGAAAAATTTGTTTAGATCCTCCTGTAGTTTTGCCGAGTCCTCGTCAGATTTGATAACACGTCCTATTTTAGTATCATCAGCAAATTTACTTATGTTGCTGTCTATGCCGATATCTATGTCGTTTATGTATATAATAAACAATAATGGTCCAAGTACTGAGCCTTGGGGAACTCCACTTGTGACGTTGCTCCAATGGGACTTAGTGCCGTTAATGCTCACTCGCTGTTTCCTGTCCTGTAACCACGCCCTAATCCATTTAAGGATGTCACCTTTGATGCCATGAGCTTCTACCTTTCTAATTAGTCTTTCGTGGGGTACTCTGTCGAAGGCTTTGCTAAAGTCGAGATATACCACATCATAATTGTGCCCCTCGTCCACTGATTCGAAAACTGATGAAAAGAATGTTAATAGATTAGTTAGGCAAGAACGTCCGCTTGTGAAGCCATGCTGGGAATCATTGATCAATCTGTGCTTCTCCAGGTGATTTCGAATAGAGTTTGAAATGATTGCTTCCAGTAATTTGCCTACTATTGATGTTAGACTGATTGGGCGGTAGTTAGAGGATAGTGATCTATCCCCCTTCTTGAAGATCGGTATTACATTCGCTATCCTCCAGGATTCTGGTACTACACCTGTTTTTAAGGACATGTTAAACAACTTTGCTAAGGGCATACTAAGCTCTTCCTTACATTCCTTTAATACTCTGGCAAATATCTCATCGGGACCAGGTGACTTATTAGGCTTTAGTTTGTCTATTTGCTTACTAACATCGTTACTAGTCACTACTATCTCACTTAATTTGTTTTCTTCACTATCTCTGAATAGAGTCGGTGCCTCGGGTATCATGTTTAAATTTTCGCTGGTGAAAACTGTTGAAAAATATTTATTCAAATTATTGCTCATTTCTCCGTCGTTATCAGTGAGCTCGCCGGAGTCTGACCGTATTGGTCCAATCTTTTCTCGTGTTTTAGTTTGATACATTTGGTAGAATCCTTTGGGGTTTGTCTTTGCCTCCCTTGCTATCCTTACCTCATTATTCCTCTTTGCTTTCCTTATCTCGGTTTTAACCCTACTCGTCAATACCCTATAATAGTCCCGGAGGTGAATTTTGCCACGATTTATCCTTCTACCTATAGCCTTCCTTTGGCCAATGATGTTCTTTAAATAATTATTTATCCATTTAGGGTCATTGTTGTCTGATCTGAGTTTTTTGTATGGTATGTTCTGCCTTTGTGCATTAAGTAACTCACTATTTAAATTGTCGTGGAACTCGGCAATCTCAGATCTCGTTATCAGGTCGGTGTCATCTGTCAGGTTCACAGCCAAGCGCGACACACCCCCTCTCTCAGCTGCCTCTTTAAACTGTCAAAGTTTGCCCTTCTGAAATCTGGTACTTTAGTGGAATTTTCCTTACGTCTGCCCTGAAAATCTAACTGGAATCGAATTTCTTTGTGATCGCTGTTTGCAAGTTCGTTCCCTACCTCGACCTTGTGTGTTTTGATCAATCCATACATATAAGGTAAAGTGGGATTGATTTGAGAGAGCTGTTTGATGAGATCGGGGTTCTTTTTCAATAACATCTTCATTTTGGAATTAGATAACTTATTAATATTTTCCAGGGGATCTTTCGTAAGCTCACAATATGTGCTTTCATCACTAAGTAATGAATTCATCTTATCATTGTAGTCACTTTTATCCAAAATAACAATAGCATTAGACTTATCAGCCTTGGTAATATGGATATTCTTATTTCTTTTCAAGTTTATCAAGGCTGTTTCAAATCTTTTTGGAATGTTTGAAACAAATTTCTTATGTAAAACATTATGTATGCAACCTTTAGCTATGGAAATATCTTCATTTGTAACATCTGACGACTTATTCTTTTCCAGGTTGATTAAACCTTTAGCAATAGTTAGCGGATTAACACACCGTTGAGTGATAGAAAACTTCCTACCAAAACCAAGAACAAGTTTTTCATTTGTCTGTAGATCATAAGATGATAAGTTTATGAACAAATTTGGATCACTCAATATGGTCCAGTAACTCTTGTCAAACAGAGCATTTAATTTGGCATTTAACCTTCTTTTTTGGGCTTTGTCAGTTTCACTAAGAAGTTGATATACAAAATCACGAATGGTGTACCACTTATCAACACAAACACTGTTTTGCAGAAGTATTTTACACTGAGCACTGTGTTTGAAGGCTAATTTCACACTATCACTTGAACTCTTAATAAGGGAATCTAGCAACACTTTATCCAACTCAGAGAATGCTTGATTGTCCAGATTTCTTAGTCTACTTGGAAGACAGGACTTGGGAACAATTTTATCATCTCTGCAATCTTTCAAAAACTTCAACTTGTTTTTGAGACTATGAGCCTTCAGCAAACTCTTCTTGTAGTTACGGTAGATAGGGCGAAGATGAGGATGTTGTTGACAGATTAAGGACACAGCGTAGGAGAGACGTGCAAGTTCCATATTTCATGTAGATATAGTTGTATGATAGTTATTTTGTGGGTCCCTTATTTTTTACCTGACCTGACTAGTCACGTCACCCCCCTTTTCTTAAGCTCCTCTACGTGTGTGTTGGTGTGGGGATTAGTGGAGGACATCATTATGACCTGACCTCATGTTTTTAAGGTCACCCAGTATATATTTAAGCCTCTCTCTGTCCATGTAATCCAGTTGCCTCTGAAGATGTCTTGAATAAAGACGAAAGCTAAGGTGCTCCGTTGTTTCCCTTTTCCCGTGTGATTTTATCAAGATCTATCTTATCCACGTTTTCATTGTGGATCTACATGAAATAAATATATATATATATATATATATATATATATATATATATATATATATATATATATATATATATATATATACGTGTGTGTGTCTATATATGTATAGGTATGTGTATATGTATGCATAAATAAATAAAAAAAATAATAATAAATAATAAAATAAATAAATATTGAATTGATAACCGTAGTAACATTATGAGATGTACTTATTACTACCATGCTATTGTACTATTCCAGATGATACTAAATGTTACTTAATACTTCCTTGAGATAAATGTATGGTATATATCAGGTGCCTCAAAGAGAGCTCAGGTTCTCAACTGGCTCAGCCATGTTAATATTGTTATTATTATCCACTCTGTATCTGTATTTTTCTGGCTAAATAAACTGTTGCAATTCAATTCACTATGTAAATAAGAATTACTTCACTAATCCACAGAAAAAAAATGTAGTCTCACGTCAAATTTCTTTTCGACAATCGTAGGTGTCAGTCGATACGATAATGAAGCCTTAGCATTCTATCTATATAATAATTAACGGTTGGTTGAAAGAATACGGCAGCAAAAACGATGACAATATACAATAAACAGAGACGATGAAAGTTACATATATGTGGAGTGGGTCACCTGATTGGCAAATAATATACAAGTGAAATTAGTAGTACATATATAATAACAAGGGAAGAGACATTTAACAGAGAATTTCAGCACCGTTACAATACAAGAATGAGGTGGGTGGGTGGGCCAAACACTGGTCAAGAAACAGACTACACACAATGCTCTTCTCAAAAGTGAGAAAATAAATTCACAAAATGTCCATTTTTAAGAAAGTTTATCCTTAAATGACTTAAAAGCTGGCATCATTTCCTTAAATCCTTCTTTCAGGAGTGAGGAGGCCTTGAAGACGTCGAAGAAAGAGGGGGGCCAGGAAGAGTGTAGACAAGTAGGAGGAGAGGGCCAGCACCTCTACTTTGGGGGACTTCACTCCTACGCCGTCTACAAGAGCAGTAGTTGGGCGGTGCATGTAACCCCCTCCTCTTTACTGCTGCTGTGTCTGTTGCGGCCCCTGCTAACGATGTAGGGTCTGTTGCGGCCCCTGCTGACGTTGTAGAGTTTGTCGCGGCCCCTGCTGACGATGTAGAGTCTGTTGCGGCCCCTGCTGACGATGTAGAGTCTGTCGCGGCCCCTGCTGACGATGTAGAGTCTATTGCGGCCCCTGCTGACGATGTAGAGTCTGTCGCGGCCCCTGCTGACGATGTAGAGTCTGTCGCGGCCCCTGCTGACGATGTAGAGTCTGTTGCGGCCCCTGCTGACGATGTAGAGTCTGTTGCGGCCCCTGCTGACGATGTAGAGTCTGTTGCGGCCCCTGCTGACGATGTAGAGTCTGTTGCGGCCCCTGCTGACGATGTAGAGTCTGCTCCAACTTCACTCCCTCCCTCCACCATCACTCCCCACCCCTCTTTCCAATGGCACCCAATCACTTCGCCCTTCTCCCTGCACCCCCCCCCCCCCCCATCTTAAAGACAAGTTAACATCATTACCATAACTTTCATAACCATAACGTGTTCAACTTTTAATCGTCCTCCCGGTAAACATGGAAAATGTGTTCATTTATAATCACAAGTTTTTATAAAGTTAAATAAAAACGGTTTTAAGCTTTTTAATACGATCCTTTGTAGCCTCTACCTTTGTTAAACGTATTATTATTATTATTACTTCGGGTCTCGTCAAAGAAAAACACCTAACAGTTGAGTGATATATTGTATAATTAAAAAAATAATATCTCTTTGTTCATTATACACAAAGCCTTTCAGTGAATTATGGTAGAGTTCAAAGCTTCGAAACAAGTAACACCGTTCGAATTAGAGACCCTCACTACCAAACATAACAGGTTTCCCAGACTCTGGTTTCCCCATGTCCTAACACTGGATAGACCACCGCCTGAACGGCTGGTAAACTGATAACTAAGTGGTGAAAATTTGTTTAAGAAATCATTGTTCTTAACGACATAATAATTTAATAACAAAACTGTACGACAATTATCGGGTATGAAATGTAACATAAGGTACTACTGTATACCGTGTTTATATAACTTATATGTGGAAGTGTGAGATTTATTTATATTTTACGTACAGTACACCCACGTACAGTGAGAGAGTGAAGTGGAACTTTGGAAAGGGGTCGCCAGTGACACCACTCACTGTGTTTGGGTAGTCAGGTTTCATTATACTTCGGCCAAACCTGGGAACATACTTCATTCTCTCACTGTACATAAAAATGCATTACCATATATACGGTACAACACTTATGATTAAGAGACGCTGGCAATACCGTAAAGTACCGGTACCATAGATGATGACGTTGTGGCCCGGCTCCAGCCTGTGAGAAGTGTACTGTACGTTAAGCCTGCCCTGACGCTGTGCAACTACGGGGGACAGTTTCTCAAGCACGAGGAATTCACCAGTGTGTTCACTCCCAGCTAATCTTACTTTTGCACCGTCACATCATACAGCAAATGGTGAGATAAAAAGAAGCTTGAAATTCTCGCAACGGGAAATAAGTGACTTACAAGCAAATTTGAACGTTGAAGCTAAAGAGAACCGAACACACAAAACCCAAGTTCACCAGCTGAGTGAGGAGAATTCCAAGATCAAAGCGGAACAAATGACAACAGCAGACCGGGTGGATTATGTGGATGACATAGGGCGGCGAAACAACCTCAGAATTGCCGGAGTCCCTGAAGATACCAACGAGAACTGGGAGTCATCCCAACGCAAAATTTCACGCCTGCTGAATGAACATTTTAAACTTCCTGAAGTCAAGTTTGATCGTGTTCAACGCGTCGGGAAACCCAACTCCTCCCGCCCCCGCTACATCATAACAAAATTCTCATCCTCCTGACTGTGACAAAGTGTTTTATCAACGCACTGAACTGAAAGGCACCATTATCTTCGTCAACGAAGATCTCTGTCCAGGTACAACTAAAGCCCGTCTACAGCAAAGGGACCAGTTTAAAGAAGCCAGGAAACAAGGGAAACACATGACGTTCAGTCATAAAACCCTTGTTGTGAGGGATCAGGCAACCACAACGAGATCGCCGACGCCCTCTCTCGTTGTATATCCAACATTCTTCCTTCATCTCCGACGAAGACCTGGCAGCAAACAAGACATCCCCCTCAGGCTTAACACTCCAAGAACTCCCTGTTCCTGGCACGAAAAATAAAATTGTGGTGCGACGTATCCTGTGGGCAGCCGACCGTTCGTGCCTCACGTCCACCGCCGCGCTGTTTTCGACCGCATCCATGGTCTCAGCCACCCGGGTATGCGGGCCTCCCAGTGTCTCCTCACGCAACGTGTCGTCAGGCCCGGCATCAAGTCTGATGCTAAGAAATGGGCTGCCCAGTGCCTGGCCTGCCAGTCCTCCAAAATACATCGTCACATACGGGCCCCCTTAGAAACCTTCCCTATTCCCAAAGGACGTTTTCGAGTAGTACACCTCGACATCGTGGGACCTCTTCCATCATCCTACGGTAGCACCTACATCTTCACCTGCATCGACCGTTTCACCAGGTGGACAGAAGCCATTCCCATGCCCAATGCTACAGTAGAGTCTGCCGTCCGCGCCTTCATGTCCGGTTGGGTTTCCCGTTCCAGCCCCCCTGCAACCGTCATCACTGACCGAGGAGCCCAGTTTGAGTCACAACTGTGGCAGGACCTCCTACAGTTTCTCGACACGTCTAAGCAACGCACTACCGCATACCACCCTCAATCCAACGGCATGATAGAGTGGTTTCACCGGCAGCTGAAGGACGCACTCAAGGCACAGCACGACCCTTACAGCTGGACTGATGCGCTACCCTTAGTGCTCCTCGGCATCCGTGCGTCACACAAGGAGGATATGGACTGTAGCCCAGCAGATCTCACCCTAGGCGAGCCCCTTCGCCTACCCGGGGATTTCTAACTCCCTCCTGACTTCCACCAAACCACTCCTGCCGTTCGTCACGACTTACTCCAAAATCTACGACAAGCGGTTTCTGCATTCAGAGCTACAGCTCCACGCCAGCCTCCTCGGCGCCCTGAACACATCCCTCCTGCACTACTAACAGCCGAGTATGTTTTCGTCAGGCATGATGCTCACCGCAAGCCACTACAACCCTTCCAGGTGGTTACTGTAGGTTATGCATCTAAGCTACTGTGCCGAGTAGCAACCTTGTAAATAAGCTACTGTGCCAAGTAGCATTTATATATATAATTACGTGGCAACACTGCACGTGTTTGTGGCAACATTGCCCCGAGGCTGCCATATGGCAAGGCAGCCTCAGTCGGACTGTGTGAGCCGTGCATGGCACACGCTAGTCACCACTTGTATTTCTCTCATCCATAAAAAACGGACTTCAGTGTTACCCGGTGTTTCCCTACCCATCACTGCATTCTTCAGGGAACACCTGTAACTATCAGTTACCCGTTCAGCGAAGTTCCTGACGATTATCCGGAATGGCAGACATGACACCGTCAGCATAGACCGAATCAAGCCGGCCACCTTACCCGTCGGGCCCCCGGCCCAGCAGCATCACCAACAAACTACGCCTGCACCAGTCTACCCGCAGTTACCACCGGCAGCAACACCACGCCCAAGACATTTCTGGGCACCCTCTTTTCACCCATCAGGTACCCCCTGCTCCTGTCCTGGACCCTGCTGCTGTTGTAGAACCTGCTCCTATCATAGGCCCTCCTCCTGTCATAGACCCTGCGCCTGTCATGGACCCTCCTCCTGACGTCGCCCCTGACCCGGTCATCCCAGCAAGAGACCATCAGGACGCAGCCCCTGCAGCGACAGAAGCACAACAACCATTGCCTGTACAACCTCCTCTAATCCAGAACCCTCCTTCTCCCCCTGATTCTCCCACAGGTTCTGTGTCACTATACGGAATTGTCACCCGCAGCGGCCGAGTCGTGCGTACAACTGCCCGGTATGTATCATGTGTTGGGACGCAACCCGGCCAACATCCAGTCTCCCGCGGCGCCGGGAGGGGAGGGGGAGTGTTGTAGTGGATCCTCTCCCCTACAACTCCCAACTGAGCTCCGGCCGCGCGCCTACCAGCCAATCAGCGTACAGCTTACTTACTTACTTAAATGCTAGTGACAGAGGGGGAAGGAGGTTCAGGGGAAGGATAAAGAGAGGATTGAAGTGAATTTTAGAAGGAGGGAAAGGTGCCGAGGCTAAACAAAGCTTGCGTGAGGGGGTTTAAGTTGGAGGCAGCAGCAACTCGCCTGGACGCAGCGAGGAGGTGGGAGGATGGAGTCAGGTGAGCGTGAGGTGTGTGTTGGGTTGGGCAATGGTTTCTCAGTACTTGGTCGGCTTGATTGTGTGTGTTGTTTTCTTGTTTGGTGGAAATTGTCTTGGTCCTGGTCTTCTGTCTTGGTATTCTTGTTAGCTTGAAGTTGATTTTCTTCTTACTCTCCTCCTCCTCTTGCTCTCATGAAGTGTCCATTCATTCGTGTTTGGGTCTTGTTCTTCGTCTTCATCGTGACTTAGGTTTTCGTAAGTGTGGATGAAGTCGGAGACGGTGAGGTTGACCACGTGGGCTTCTGCTCCTGGGGCCTCGTGGTGTTCTTGATTCTTTGTGACGTGTGTCTTTTCTTGGGTTTTCTTTTCTTGATTTTTCTTTTCTTCTGTTTTTTTCTTGTCTTGGGCGCATACAGCAAGGAGGGCCTCTTTGTAGCTCAGTTTCTTGTCAAGTCGAGCCTGGGCTATCCTGCATTCCTCCTTCCATTTGGGGCAGGTCCGATCGGCGGAGGAATGTGGGCCGCCACAGGCAGCGCATTTTTTCACCATGTTAGGGCAGACGGTGTAGCGGTGTCCGGGGCTGCCGTACAGGGAGCAGGTGTCCTCCTGCTCCTCACACTTGTTGACAGTGTGTCCGTAGTGCTGGCATTTGTAGCAGCGTTTCGGTCTGCAGTAGGGCTTGACTGGCACAGTTACCCACGCCAGTTGAGCCTCCTTGGGTAGGGCTGCATGGTGTCCGATGAGGGCAGTGGTGTCGGACAACTTCTTGACAACTTGGAGTTCCCCTTCGAGGAGTTCGCTCAGTTCTGCTTGGTCCACGTGGGCAATTTCGGCGTGGGAGATTACTCCCAGCTTCAGGTTGTCCCATTTGTAGGCAATCATCTTTATTGGGATGCCGTTGATGTCGGGGATCTCCGCGAATTGTACGGGCATACCCTTCTCAGCGAAGGTGATCTTGATGTCGCGTACAGCCATACATACATAAAATGCTAGTGACAGGAGGGAAGGAGGTTCAGGGGAAGGATAAAGAGAGGACTGAAGTGAATTTTAGGAGGAAAGAATAGGTGCAGTGGCTAAACACCGCTTGCGTGAGGGAGTTTAAGTTGGAGGCAGCAGCAACTCGCCTGGACGCGGCGAGGAGGCGGCAGGACAGAGTCAGGTTAGCGTCAGGTCAAGCGTCAGGTGCGTGTTGGGTTGGGCCATGGTTTCTCAGTGCTTGGGTTTTCTTTTCTACTGGTTTTTTCTTGTCTTGGGAGCGTACAGCAAGGAGGGCCTCTTTGTAGCTCAGTTTCTTGTCGAGTCGAGCCTTGGCTATCCTGCATTCCTCCATCCATTTGGGGCAGGTCCGATTGGCGGAGGAATGTAGGCCGCCACAGGCAGGAAGACCAACGAGAAAGGATGAGAGACCAAAGCACATATGCTGAAATAGCAAAGAGGGCCGTGAAAGAGGCAACAAAGCCAACCACTGACACCATAATCAAACTAAGTGACACTGATCATTTCAAGGTAATGGTGAGCATGCTACATGCTCACCTTCATAATATCATAGCCCCAGGATCATATGCCGACGAACTTAATAGGATGCTTGAAATAAACAACATGCCACAAATGAACTTTCCTGAAAACCCAAACTCAGCAAACTTGCTACACGCCACCAGCACCCCCGAGCTTACAAAACACTACAGACAACGATTATCCACGCCCAAGGACACAACATCATCAACAGACCAGGATAACATACTGGAAAAAGCGGAACAACTTGGAGATTTTAATGAGAGGGCGAGAGACCCAAGACTGACACAAGGAACAGGGGCGAAAAGGAAATCAGCGGCCAAGAACAATGAAATGGAAATCGACTTCCCAACAACAACTACCCCCACCCCCTAGTGCCTGAAGAAGCAGGTGATATAGAACTAAGGTTTTATCAAACCTCAATAATACCATACCCACCACACAGAAAACCAACTGGAAAATTAATTGAAAACTTAGTAACGGCTAACGAAATAGTTTGGCAATACACAGACGAACGGTATGACAAAGAAACGGTATGGAACATGATTAAAAAATACCAAATAAAATTCGGCACAAAAGACTTTATTGTAATCACGGCAGCTGAACTCAAAAGGAAATCATCTGGACTCAAAGAAATGAGATCACCCCCTCAACTTCAACCTTCCAAGAAAAAGAAATAATGGATCATCTCCAACTGAAAACACTTAAAATCCTACAACACAATGTCCGTGATTGGCATACATGCAAAACATCGCTTTGTAACATATATAATGAAAACAACCCAGATATAATACTGATAAGTGCACACGGCGAACCCGAGAACACCAAAATCAAAATATTTAACTACGACATCCACCAACCGAACAAAAGTGGAGGAAAACATGACGGAGTTGCCGTTGCGGTGAAAAAGGGTATCAAACACATACTAATAGGCAACCTTAACAGCGAATTCCTTGCCATTAAAGTACAGACAACACAGGGCGAAATAATAATCGCAACAACATACCTACCCCCAAGAAGACCATCCCTCCCTATTGAAGACCTACTGAAACTAACAAATTATAATATTCCAATGTACATCCGAGGAGATTTCAATGCAAGACACCGCATTTTTAGCAATGGCAACAGTAACCAGAAAGGCATAGCATTGGAACGTATAATCAACACTGGCAGACTACTTCACCTGGCCCGCACTTCACCACCTGGATGGGACCAAACGGCGTTTCAACACCCGACAAAATCTTCTGTAACAACAAGGCATTTCTTAACTACCACATAGAGCAAGGCCCCCATCACCCCAAGCGACCACATTCCGATAATATTCACAATTTCCACCAGCCCAATTCAAACAAAAATACCACCAAGGCTCCAGATGAGCAAAACAGACTGGATGAAATATAAGGAGTTATTGGAAAACTACCCACAAATAAATCTAAAAGATGCAACTCTCGAGGAAATTGACGAAGAAGTAGACAAGCTACACAACACAATAAAACAAGCAATCAACCAGACAACCCCAATAACGTCAAACACAACCCTCCCGAGTGACAAACCCAACGAAGAATTAAAGAGACTACAAGTACAATATAACAACATTAGGACATTCATACAACAAACTGGGCCCACTAAAGATCTACTCCGTAATATATGAGAAATCCAACAAGGCTTTCAAGAAGAGTACAGGCAAATTAATAACGAAAAATGGAACAATCTAATAAAAAACATAGACACCACAAAGGACTCAAAAACCTTCTGGCAAAACATCAACAAACTACTTGGCACAAAAAAACAGACAATAAACTACATTGAAGACCAAAACGGACAAAAACTCTACACAGACCATGAAAAAGAAGAAGCCTTCAGAAGAGAATGGAAGAAGATCTTCGGAATATCAGAAGAAGAAAACGAAAGTTTTGACGAAGAACACGAGGAGTTAATTAATGACTGGCTAAGAGAACAAACCAATAGATTGACTCCCTACCACACAGGAAACCCAGAAAGACTAAGACCCAATAAATTCATAAATCACGACGAACTATTACACTGCCTACGCAAATTTAAAGAAAAATCCCCTGGAATGAGCGGTATAACCCGAAACATGTTATTAAACCTGCCCAGCAGACCAGTGGAAGCTCTCCTAAATATTTACAACTCAACCTTATCCGCTGGTTACTTTCCCGATGCCCTCAAGCGGGCAAAAATGATCTTCATTCCCAAAGAAGGCAAGGATCAAAAACAGATAATAAACTACAGATCTATATCCTTACTGGAAATAACCGGGGAACTCTTGGAACGCATACTAAATAACAGACTGGATAAGTTCCTGGTTAACCATAACAAACTCAACCCAAGACAACACGGCTTTAGAGGAGGTAGAGGAACCCAAACGGCAATAGCAATAATAACAGAAATCATAGCCAAAGAAAAACAGCAAGGAAACCAAGTAAACATAGTCTTAAGAGATGTGGCAAAGGCATTTGATAAAGTGTGGCACAACGGACTAGCATATAAAATATTAAAACTAGACCTACCTGCAGAAATAGAAAGAATCCTATGCGACTACCTTCAAAACAGGACAGCAAAGCTACAAATTGGCAACCATTTAGGTCCACCCTTCGACCTAGAAAGCGGAGTGCCTCAAGGAGGCGTCCTATCCCCAACACTATTCTCCATATATATGAGCAACTTACCTGAACTAACGCAACATAGCGAACACATTATCTTTGCCGATGACATCACACAAATCATATCATATATCCCGGAAAATCAGAAGCAATGATGGCACGCCATACGGCCTTAGCAATAAAAAACATAAATGACTACGAAAAGAAATGGAAAATACGGACAAACATCAACAAATTTAAAATCATACCAATTGCCAGGAAAACGGTCGAACCAGTAATAGTAGATGGAAAAATTTACCCATACAGCAACGAAGGCAGCATCCTGGGACTGAAACTCTCAACAAATGGTTACCAGAGCTGCATCAACGAAAAAGTCCACAAACTACGTAGCAAACTCCCAGAAATAAGAAGATTTAAAAAACTGAACATACCAAACAAAAGGAAATTATACACGGCACGAATAAAAACAGTAATGTGCTACCCGCCTGTACCAACCAACTCATTTACCGCAACGAGAATCAAGAAACTTCAAACGGTACAAAATAAAAGCCTAAGATTCATATATTACATCAGTTACGAAGAAAGAGTAACAAACGAAGAACTCCATAGAAGAGCCAACATCAACGCAGTAAACGTAGACATCTACATCCAAGCCAAAAGAACATGGGAAAAAGTACGAGATTTAGACTCAGAAACTGTAGCAAACTGGCTCGACAACGAAGCAGTAAGAAGAGCAAGAGAAGAACACGCTTGGTTCAGATTAAGCAGAATAAGAGTCGACAACCCACCACCAATACCAAAATACATCTAAAAATTATCAAATTCAATACAAAAACAAAAGAACTGTATAACCATTTAATACTGTACCTTCAAGTCAAGCTTCAATCTTTCAATTAAACCAAAAAGATAGGACCACCTCCTTGTGAACAAAAGTAGCAAGTTGGATCCTACACCTCTTCTTAGAAATTAAACTTCCCTACTATAAACAAAACGCTTCATTAAAAGATGAGAGTGACCAAAGGACACTATCCTTGGCCTCTCCAACCCTTGTCTTCTTGCCCCTTCCTTCCACTCTTATTAAAAACAAAAGATACGTTGCTCAGCCAGCTCCACAAAAACCTGGCTAGAGGTCGTCACCCCTTCCTTGAAACAATGGCTACCTCAAAATAAACATACTTTTAACTAAATGAAAAAGGCTTGAGAGCTAGAACCTAATCACGCAAGATGTAAGTTCAAATATAATTATTATAACCTCAGCTTATCTGGTTGAGCCTGGATACTGTCAATCTCTTACTCTCCTTCAAATTTCCTCCCTCTTTTCCTTGATCCTAAACCAATCCCCTCTCCCCCAAATTGCCACCAAAGAACTTCCAATCCTAATCCCGGCCCTCCCACCCAGCAATACAAGCAATAGCCTTCTACCTTATCTACAGACGTCAAGTCAAGGGAGGTCATTCTACACTCGGCTACCGGACCAGCAACATCTCTCAACAGCTCCTCACCACCCAGCTTCCTCAGAGAGCTCCTCGCCCTACAGGACCTCTGAACAAGTTACTCCTCACCTAGTAACTCCTAAGCACTGCACTGTACAACAATATATATACAGAAAGCGCATTGTGAGTTTCTATTCTACCTCATTCCTGAGTGTAAGATATCTACATGTACGTACGTTTGTGTGCCCATACAAAGAGAAAATAGACAACTAAAGAGAATTGACAACTGGCCACATACAGTACGCTACAGTAGCACGTTACCCCCCTCCCCCCCACTATTATAATTCTTAGATCTTCCTTTTTGACACCTCAGTGACTCTGAGTTTTTACTGTTCCTTAATTAGTATCAATGCTCTCACCCTTAGATGTGCTAGATCGTATGTGTTACACCCCCTTTACCCATGGTGTCGACACAATACTCCCTCATATCGATCCTGATGCCTTTCTACAACACTCACTGGGTTACACCAACCCAAACTGTAACTAATACTTTCCTGACTCCCCCGAGTTTAGTTCTAGTCTTCTACTACCTCATTCCTTCTCCTTAATTAGCCATAATATCAGGAATATTCCCCTTCATCTAGATACCTTTATAGATCAGTGTATATCTTCTATTGCCCACAAATTTGATGTACAGGTACTTGGGTTCTGTGAGACCAAACTCACTAACGATATTGACCATTTGTATAACATTCCTAATTATAATAGACACTGCATCAACACACGTCACGACACAGTGGTGGTGTCACCCTATATGTTGATATCAAGTATATCACTTCTGTAAGAGATGATTTAAAGGTTCAGGAGGAGTACATGGAGTGTTTTCATTGAATTACGTAATGACACACGAAATATCCTAGTAGGAGTAATCTACAGAAGACCCCCACACTAATGGAAGGAATTTTCTTGATAAATTTTCGGAGCTTATCACTATCATAAGTTCAGAGAGGAAACATTGCTACATTACAGGAGATATCAACCTTGATCAAAATCAAAATCCGACACCTCAGTATTAGACCTTGCTACCTGTCATTCTAAGCTCTTCTTCAACACTATAACCAAACCCACTAGAGTTACTGCCACCTCTGCCACTGTGACAGATCATATCTGGACTAACAACACTCCTAACAATCTAGCAAGTGGAATTATTTATAACAATATCTCAGATCATTTCCCAGTTTTTGCCGTGTATAAAACAGCCACAAGACCAGAAAGGTCTAGTAGAGTCTCAATACAATACAGAGACTACTGCATTGACAACCTGCTCCTTCTATAAAACAACCTAATGAATGCTAACTGGGATCTTGTCTATGCCTCCAACAACCCTAACGTGAACAGCTGCAACTTCTCTTGCATCTTCAATGCTTTTTGATAAATGCTTCGAGCTCAAGACTAAGTCAGTGAAAACTGTATCCATTTCCAAACCGTATATCAAGCGAAATTAAGATAATGATAAAATAAAAACACAAACTCCAAAGGAAATTAGCAAAAAGACCCATAACTTTCAGTGATGCTTACCGAAGTATCAGAAATAGAGTAACTCAAGCAGTTAGAAACGCCAGACGTAAATATTATACAAAAAAGCTCCAGTCAGGCGACAGTAAGAATACCAGGAATGTCATCAATCCGATTCAGAACAGGAACACTCAGCCTTCGCCCCCCCCCCCCCCACTCAGCATTTATGATAAATGATTAAGTTGTAACGCAACCCTCCCCCATTGCCAATCACTTCATTGAATATTTTATTAATGTTGGCAAAAATCTTGCAGAGAGCATTCCAGATCTCCATGAGGAAATTAGAGCCAACCTGCAAAAGAGACAGCAAAATGAGCTGTTCTTATCCCCTGTCACAGCAGATGAATTACGGGCCATCATAAAAATGTCCAAAGATTCAGCAGCAGGCGAAGACAATATACCAATGAGCATCATTAAGAAAGTAGCCCACTTACTACTACCTGTTCTCCTACTCATGGTGTCTTTCCTGATAAACTGAAAATTGCTTAAGTTCACCCAGCCTATAAAAAATCTGGGGACAAAGGTCTCTTCAAGAATTACCGCAATGCAATGCCAATAACATCTTTACAGACTCCCAATTTGGATTTAGAGCAAGAAGGTCGACTGAGAGTGCTCTGCTATCCTTTACTAATGGCATATTAAATTCCTTTGATGACATTCAGTTCACAGTCTGTATATTCTTGGACCTCTCTAAAGCCTTCGATACTGTCGACCATACCATCCTCCTTTCAAAGCTTGAACATTACGGCGTTAGGGGCCTGTCCCACATTTGGTTTACCTCATATCTGTCCAACAGGATGCAGTATGTCTGCTATAATAACCACCAATCTGACTCCTCGCCAATCTTGTATGGAGTCCCCCAAGGTTCCATTCTCGGTCCAGTACTGTTTTTGTTGTACATAAACGACATAGTCCATGCCAGCTCACTCATAAAATACAACTTATTTGCAGACGATAGTAATCTCTATGCCAGCAACTCAGACCTCCATTCCTTGATGAGAACTATAAACACTGAATTAACTAAAGTCGGGACCTGGGTAATACGTAATAAACTTACCTTAAACCTTGAGAAAGCCCACAACACGGTCTTTCACAGAAGGAAAAACTTACCCCCAGACTTGGACCCCCTGTACCTTGGTAATACAGTCCTCAAACGCGAAAAAAATACTAAATTCCTCGGAGTTATTGTTGATGAGAAACTTAACTGGAGCAACCACATACAAGCCATTCACAGTAAAGTCAATAAACAGAGAGATATCATGTATCACACTCGACAGTCACTCACTCTCACAGCAATGAAAGAAATCAATCATGATCTTGTCTACCAACACCTGATACACTGTCACACACTATGGGGGGGGCCTCTGACTCTTCAAAAACACAATCTCTCGTTACTGCACAAAAGAGACCTACTTGAAAAAAAACTGATCACACAAACGAGAAATTTGCTATATTGAAAATTTTAAAATTCGAAGACATTAACACCTACTGCTGTGCCCTCTTTATTTACAAATCTATCAATCACTTGCTTGACAATAATTATTTCCAGTTCCAGAATAATCAGAGATACAACTTAAGGCACCCAGAGCTACTAAGACCACCCCCCGTGCACTCCTCTCAGTCCCAGACCTCCATAAAATATCATGGTGTGAAGGTGTGGAACAACTTACCCCCACCCATCCGAGCAAAGATACGCTCCCTTCCTTTAAATCATCTCGTAAAAAATATCGATTGTCTAAGTATTAATTTTTCTTGTAACACCTACTATATTTACAGTACCTGTTTTTATTGTACCATCAAAACCATTTTACCGGAAATTATCATGTAAATCGATAAGAAATTACCATTGCAATAAACATATTTGCCAACTAGTCATAATCTTGACAGCTCTGTCCTCTTGTTCAACCTTATTACTGTACAATCCATGTTGTACTGCTCCCCCATTCTACTCATGTTTTTCAATTCCACTATATATATATATATATATGTAATATTCAGAAATTTCAGAGTAATTTCGAATGCCCCGCCATTAGCGGTACTGAGCGTTCAAGGTCGTCTGAGGGAAGAGAGCGCTCCCCGCACATAGTGGGAGATTGCGGAACTAGGCCTATATGATATTAAATGTAATTTACCGGATTAATAATGATGCGATTCATGAAGTTAAGGGACTATTATTGAATTTGAAATTATTATAGATCGTTTAGCAGTCTGAATAATGTTAAAGGGTGTCCCAAGGAGTTATTAGTTAGGCGGAAAATAGGTCACGTAGGCCTAAGCTAACGCCTTGAGAGGACACGAAGCGGCCTCTCTCTCAGTCCCGGATAGCACTCACACGAACAAGACGTCTCTGCGCGTCTGTCCCAGAAATAGTCACGTGGCCTAGTCACCTGTGCTGAAATATTGCAGTATAACAAGTAAGTCTCATTCGATCTCAGACAGGGTTAGATAGGGCAGTGATAAAGTAAACTAGAGCTAACAGTGAGTTCATTTCAGGGTTTCCGTGAGAACCCACTTGACTGAAGTTGACTGGAGTTGACCTGAGATTGACTGCCGTTTGAGACTGCCGTTGAGGATTGAGGGTGGCGATTGTCGCCATTGGACCGATCAAAGTAGGCCTGTCACTGTTTAGCGGGGTAGCAAAGGATCTCTTGAGTGAACGAGTGCTCCCGACAACTAAACGACACGGAACGCTAAAGCTTCTCTCAACTGTACAAGGTCTGATTGGCTCACTCCCGTCCGCTTTATGGACGCACTGGGAGTACACTGAGGCTATCTGAGTAGACTAATGGTCACACACTGAGACCGTGAGTCTAGGTCTCTAGGAGATACCTGGAGGAACATTTTCCCTCCCTTATTACGGGTGTAATTTAATAGTTTCTAGATAATTTTGATAATATTGTTTTGAATGTTTGTGCCATCAAGTGGAACCAGAGTGATACTGTGATTTGATTCTTTTAATGCCTCTGATTGTTCTTCATAATTCTGATCTCAGGTATAACCTTGTTCCCCAGAGTAGTGGTTAGGTTAGGTTAGGAAGTGTGCATCTGTTGGGGTGCTATAAATTTGGTTGAGTGCCCTTAAGGCCTATTCATTGTAGAGTATTTAATTTCATATTTTATTACCATTTCCTTAGTGACTGATATAATTTTGTTGAGTGCCCTTAAGGCCTATTCATTATAGAGTATTTAATTTCATATTTTATTACCATTTCCTTAGTGACTGATATAATTTGTTGAGTGCCCTTAAGGCCTGTTCATTGTAGAGTATTAATTTCATGTTTTATTACCATTTCCTCAGTGACTGATATAATTTTGTTGAGTGCCCTTAAGGCCTATTCATTGTAGAGTATTTAATTTCTCATTTTTATTCCATTCCTCAGTGACATATAATTTTGTTGAGTGCCCTTAAGGCCTATTCATTGTAGAGTAGTTAATATCTTTTTTTGGTACCTAAGTGACTGATATTATTGTGTGAAAGCCTTTAAGGCCTGTTTCATGTGTGCACGGAACAGTTCTTAATACTTCAAATTTATTGTTGCCTGAGGTTCTAATAATTTTTATATCATGTATAACTTTTATTCCCCAGAGTAGTGTTTTAAGTTCAAGTTGAGAGGTGCGCATATTGGTGTACCATTATTTGATTGTGTTTGTAGTGTTGGAGGGAATATAAGTGTCTAAATGTAACAGTGTGTCTCATTCATCCCAGTCACAGATGCTATCCTTCCACGGGTCACGGACAATTTATTTTGTTTAGTAGTTTTAAGTGTTCTTGTGCTGGTTCGGGATTTTTCTCAAAGGGGCGCTTCCACTGCCATTACCATCTATTAATTTTAAATAAACCCCAAGTCAAGTGAGAAATTAAAGTCCAGTAAATTCCGACCGGTTACATATATATATATGTATATATATATATATATTAGCCCAATAAAGCACGCCGACTTCTACATATAATCACCACCTCACCAGTAGGAGAGACTCACTAAGTCTCCTCCTCCCTCACCAGCTGGAGAGACTCACTAAGTCTCCTCCTCCTTCACCAGTTGGAGAGACTCGCTAAGTATCCTCCTCCTCCTTCACCAGTAGGAGAGACTCACTATGTCTCCTCCTCCCTCACCAGTAGGAGAGACTCACTAAGTCTCCTCCTCCCTCACCAGATGGAGAGACTCACTAAGTCTCCTCCTCCTCCCTCACCAGTAGGAGAGACTCACTAAGTCTCCTCCTCCTCCTTCACCAGTAAGAGAGACTCACTATGTCGTCTTCTCCTCCCTCACCAGTTGGATAGACTCACTAAGTCTCCTCCTCCTTCACCAGTAGGAGAGACTCACTAAGTCTCCTCCTCCCTCACCAGATGGAGAGACTCACTAAGTCTCCTCCTCCTCCTTCACCAGTAGGAGAGACTCACTAAGTCTCCTCCTCCCTCACCAGATGGAGAGACTCACTAAGTCTCCTCCTCCTCCCTCACCAGTAGGAGAGACTCACTAAGTCTCCTCCTCCTCCTTCACCAGTAAGAGAGACTCACTATGTCGTCTTCTCCTCCCTCACCAGTTGGATAGACTCACTAAGTCTCCTCCTCCTTCACCAGTAGGAGAGACTCACTAAGTCTCCTCCTCCCTCACCAGTTGAAGAGACTCACTAAGTCTCCTCCTTCTTCACCAGTTGGAGAGATTCACTAAGTCTCCTCCTCCTTCACCAGTAGGAGAGACTCACTAAGTCTCCTCCTCCTCCCTCACCAGCTGGAGAGACTAAGTCTCCTCCTTCACCAGTAAGAGCGACTCGCTAACCTTCCTCCTCCCTCACCAGTAGGAGAGACTCACTAAGTCTCCTCCTCCCTCATCAGTTGGAGAGACTCACTAAGTATCCTCCTCCTTCACCAGTAGGAGAGACTCACTAAGTCTCCCCCTCCTTCACCAGTAGGAGAGACTCACTAAGTCTCCCCCTCCTTCACCAGTAGGAGAGACTCACTAAGTCTCCTCCTCCTTCACCAGTAGGAGAGACTCACTAAGTCTCCCCCTCCTTCACCAGTAGGAGAGACTCACTAAGTCTCCTCCTCCTTCACCAGTAGGAGAGACTCACTAAGTCTCCCCCTCCTTCACCAGTAGGAGAGACTCACTAAGTCTCCTCCTCCTTCACCAGTAGGAGAGACTCACTAAGTCTCCTCCTCCTTCACCAGTAGGAGAGACTCACTAAGACTCCCCCTCCTTCACCAGTAGGAGAGACTCACTAAGTCTCCCCCTCCTTCACCAGTAGGAGAGACTCACTAAGTCTCCCCCTCCTTCACCAGTAGGGGAGACTCACTAAGTCTCCTCCTTCACCAGTAGGGGAGACTCACTAAGTCTCCTCCTCCTTCACCAGTAGGATACATTACCGCACACAGTATCCTTCATGACGTGTCTGCTATGTGACAAAAAATGCGGGGTTGGGTTGGTTTAGGTTTGTTTTGTTTTGGTTTGGTTAAGTTAGCCATAGATTGTTACTTTTGATTGGGTATGGTTAGGTAGGGTTAGATTAGCGTAAAGTTAATGTATGTTTGATTAGTGTGAGGGTTGTTTTGATTAGTGTTAGGTTAGCGTTAGCCTTATGTTGGGTTAAGTTGGATTAGATTAGAAGGATGGTTTATCTTAAGGTGAACTAGGCCGGGATTTGCTTATCGTAAGGTGATCGGAAGAAAATTATTCCCTGGATATTGCTGTTGTGTCACATTCCTCATATGTTAATACGTTGCTCTGACACAACATATGTACAGTCGGAAACCATATTCTCTAGCCCACCTGGGTCGGTGCTGAAGGTTAATACAGTGTCCTTTTTGGACGGTGGCCCACTTTAACTATCACGAGGCAACACAAGCACGAACACACACAGTCATAGTACGGCTGTATAGATGATATTATGTATAAATATTGTATATGGCATTTCATACTCTGCATTATCTTCATTATATATGAACACGAAGAAAAATTACCATAGGTTGTAGTTACGAAAGTATGAATGGAAATAAACACTTCCAAACCACCCAGTGAATCCACACAACGTTAGCGCTTGTGGCCAGACCATGATGATTCCACCACACCCTATCTATATCTTTTATTTCCCATCATTTGCATAACTATATGAGAAATCGTGTTTAATTTAACTACATATTTCAAAAACCTATACAGCCGTACTATGACTGTGTTCGTGCGTGTGTTGCCTTGTGATAGTTAGAGTGGGCCCCCGTCCAGAAATGACACTGTACTAACCTCCAGCACCGACCCAGGTGGGCTAGAGAATATGGTTTCCGAGTGTACATACCTACACGATACCTGAGCTTAACCACGAAACCTTTGATTTACTTGAAGATTAGAAACCTCTGACTATTTCACCTTAAGATTAACCACCCTAATGCTACCTTAGGGTGTTACTTTAAGGTGTTTAATTGGGACTTAAAATATGCTGCCGGGGTGTCTAATCTACAGGTATTTCTAACTTATTAATGTCTAATAATCCGTGTCTACACTTCCTGACGAAACAAACACAGGCGAGTCATGCAACTTACTGATAAGTTGTGATAACAGTTATCACCCGAGTCTCTCCACGTCTGGACTTGACAGATAAGAGGGTTCCGGAAATAATTCAATACCTTGATGTGTGTTAAGTAACAAGTTGTTAACAGAAGTTGTTGTTCAGCAGTTGTCCACAAAATACGAAATATTTAAACCTAATCGGCCGCTAAAATATACAATGGCATTATGGACAGTAAGTATTTATACTGTAAATAAATTCTAACAATAAGCAGTTACAATAGGAAAGTAAAATTGGTTCCCACAGCCAGCCAGGCCAACACGGGTACAGTATACCAGACCTTCAGTACAAAACGAGGCACTGCACTCAGATAAATTAGGTACCCATTCACAGCTACTGTAGTTGAAATGGGGGGTGTCCTGGGCTCGAACCAGCGACTTTTAAGACACGAAATGAACATTATAGTCAAGAGGCCACCGCCCCCCTCCCCATCACTTACTAAGTAGACCTAAATTTATCTAGCGCCTAAAATCTTGTACTACATGACGTCTGGACAAACAAGTTGTGGTACGGTCAGTGCTTCCCCCCCCCCCCCCCCCCGGCCATGGACAACATACAAGTCAAAACGATTGTGTTCAATTTCAGCTTCCTGACTCATAGTTCCTGAATTGCCGTCGAGATCATCAAAAAAACAAACGGAACAATAACTGAGTAACCCCCCCCCCCCCCCCGCCTTACTTAGCAATGCGCCTGCAGACAGAATGGGGGAGGTGTACAGTATAGTATTACATGTAAACTGACCTGTTGAGTGGTTCCCTCCTGGCTGCCGTGAGTGACGACGGGCACTGTGTTGTACAGTAGTTCCACCTGCCACCAATGTTATGTATCACTCTGAGGGCCGATGGCTGGAATGGTTATGTCCAGCGTGTTAACAAAACCACTGGGTAATAACACTACATATAACTACGCACACTCGAGGGGAGGTGACGGTGACCTCTGCTGTAGGCCGGTGAGGCGGTGACACACGGAAGGAGGGTTGGTCAGTCACACGCCATAACACCCGCTTCCGGACAGATGACTTGGCTATGGTTTAGAAACTCAGTATTCAAACACTTCGCAAGTTAATTTCCACACAAGTATTAACTAAATATTTCTCAACAAATTAGATGTTTTCTATTATCGCTGGTAATATTATTATAGATTATTTATTTGACATAACTTTGAAACATTTGTGGAAGAATGGCTTGGATGTGTTCGTTTGTATATCCACTAACAACCTACAGCCGCTGGTTAATTATCATTTTTATTTAACATTTCACTTAACATAATTATCATCAATACAATAAGATTTACTGAACTTAATATACTGTATATCATGACTTCACTAGGTAAAATTTATGCATAAATCAAGGATGGAAAAGTTATCCCGGATCACCTGAGGATTAGCACCCCAGCTTATGCCGGCAGAGGGTTAAACAGTTCACTATTACTGGGAGGTTAGGATAGATTAAGTCGGTTAGGTTGAGCTAGATTATTTTATGTAATGGTTTTCTTTGTTAGAATTAGAGTGTTAAATCATAAAGTGACGTGCAGTAATGAGCTGGGTGCTTAATCTTCACGTGACCCAAAATTTATCAGGAAGGAACCACTGAGCGACTGTACAGTTGCTGACAAAAGGTGGCAGCCACCGACCTGGAGGTATATCTGAAGCTTTCATAAAGAAGGTTTTTTTGCCAATAGATGGCGCGCAACTCTCAGTAGTTTTTGGTGAACGTGCGTGTGTGCTCATTTTTCCCAATTTTAGAAAATTGTGGGTGGGGGTGTTTTTTCCCATTATTTCGTTACTCCTAAATTCATTGGTGCCAGAATTAATTAAATCCAACATGTTCTAGGGGTCGCAAATCCAAATATAAAAAATGAATTTTTGCGAAAAAACGTCAAAACTCAAGCTTTTTCTCTTATAGATCAGCAATCGCGCTGCTTTTCACTACTTAACCCTAATGGCTGGCTAGAGCAGCTATTCAGCTTTCCATTGACACCTAATTCGATTGCATGCACCTCTTAGTTGACCTTCTAGTTCAGGTCAAAGGCTTTACCTGCGTTAAGGGAACCAGATTCCAAAATATTCATAGTTTTGACTTTTCCATTTATTCGAAAACACATATCAATATTTGGCCGTCACAGTCTTTTCCATGATATATTTCCCTCTTAAAAAAACAAACATCATTGAAATAGGTCAATAACTCTAGGAGGAGATGCAATTTGAAAGTTCAATCCCCCCTCTATTCAACTCTCACAGTTGCATCAGAGCAGACTTGCTGAAGCCACTCATCTGCTTCCTGTGCTTTTCCACAAGTTGCATGACATCCTGCAGCTGCTGCTCATCCTTCGTGACTGAACCAATGAAGTCCTGCATAAGCTTTATTCCCCTTTCGGCCACGTCATTGGTTACCTTCAGGCTTCTGGAGAAATCTTTCAGCTTCATGAACTCTTCGTTTTTCTCCCAGTCTTCCACCGGTGACATCAGCCATGCTGTGCCGCGCACATGATGCTCCTTGAAGATCATCCATGAACGTTCATCTATCAGGTCGGAAAGCCGTGTAGTCTGTTGGATGACCAAGTTGTCGTTGGCGTAGTCGTTCGTTTCTTCTAGGCAGCTCAATTTGGTCGCCATCTCCTTTTTCTCTGCCGCACTCAACTTCTCGCTGTACAGCGACAGAACGACGGTCTGTGGCCTTAGATACCACAGGTGGCGGCTCGCGACCGCCAGCGCCGCATCAGCCACTTCACAGTCCACGGCCCTGTAGCGGAGGAGTTCGTGATGCAGTTGCAGGTCATTCACAGGCGCATCCTCGGCTACTGGTGATTTCAGCCACGCCGGTGTGTACAACAGAGACACAAAGATCGCCATCCTCTGCAGCTTGACGCACAGGTCACTGCTGAGCTCTAGCTGGTGGCTAAACATGTAGATCTTGAGGTAGTATATGATCTTCGCCATCCAGCGAGCGTGGTGACATGCGCCAGGACGCAGAAAGTGCGTGCCGCGCGGAGGATTCACACCGAGGACGAGGAGCGTTAGTTCTGCCGCTTCTCGGTAATCCTCTCTGGCCCATTCTGTGACGGTCAGCAGGTAGCTAACGGTCCTGTGTCGGAGGTGACTGAGCCAGTCAGACTCTGGTAGATTTGCAATGTCCAGCCTGAGATACTGAGAGTGGTCTAGTTGACTCCACCTTTTCTTAAAAGTCTGGAAGAGAGGGTCCGTAGGGGCCGATGTTTTGCCGAAGATGTTGCTGGCAGCGGCTCTCACCACCAGTTCCATGACGTGGTGTCTGCACCCAAGCCTCAACAGCTGCTTTTCCAGCAGCGCCTCCAGATGGACAACCGCACCTTGGACTCGCCCTGTGTTGGACGACGTTGTATCAAAGCACAGTGCCTTGACGTTTGAAGCGCAGCTCCAGTCCTCGATAGCACGAGCTGTTGCGCGTGCCTGGGTCAGGCCAGTGCCGTCCTTCACTGGCAAGACAGCAAGCAGCTTCCCTTCCTCAAAAATCTTATCGTTACCACTCATGAACGCTTTTCTTTCTCCGCGTTGGTCTTGATAGAAGGCGATGTCTTGTTGTTTGTCGGCCGGTGTAAGCAGCCGGTTCTTCTCGATGTCCTCTACGGCGTCCGGTGCTCCGATGTCCCACAACAGGTCAAGTTGAGACTTGAAGTTTTCAACCTTGTCCTTTGCAGCCCTGTCCCGACTTTTTTGTAGACTTCTCCAGTGCTCCCATAACCTTGTCAGCTTCTCCCGGCACCCCCTCTCTGAGATAGTCTTGATGCGAGCTAAATTCCAGAACGTGAGTACGTTTCTCACTGTTTCTTTAAACGTCTCCTGTCTGTCACCAGATTCATTCACTGTGTGAAAGAAGAACTTCAGGACTTGACGCATCGTCGGGAGTTTACTGCCTCTAATTGACGATGCTGGCTGGCCTACTAGATAGATTTCAGTGGCAGAACGGGTAGTGGATGATGTTGGCCTGACAGTCCCCTTAGCATTCTCCCCCGACTGCGACTCACTCTCTTCCATGATTGTATGTATATAAACAGATGAACTCTGTAAGAAAAAAACGTTTTGTAATAAAACAAAATAGGCAAACAAAATAGGGTCACATAAGAGCAATTTAATCACCTGTAGAAAATACAACATAAATAGATAACCATAAATTTACTGCCACACTATATAGCAGATTTGAGTAAATTATAAAATAACACCACAGTACCAACAACAACACAACACATGTCAAAACACTGCAAAGAAGCGCAGGGTTTTAAAGCTGCCAATGTGAACCTAGTGAATTTATAACTCCGTTAACGCAGGTAGGCTACAGCCTTTGACCTGACTTAGAAGGTCAAATAAGAGGTGCATGCAATCGATTTAGGTATCAATGGAAAGCTGAATAGCTGCTCTAGCCAGCCATTAGGGTTAAGTAGTGAAAAGCAGCGCGATTGCTGATCTATAAGAGAAAAAGCTTGAGTTTTGACGTTTTTTCGCAATAATTCATTTTTATATTTGGATTCGCGACCCCTAGAACATGTTGGATTTCATTAATTCTGGCACCAATGAATTCAGGAGTAACAAAATAATGGGAAAAAACACCCCCACCCACAATTTTAAAAAAGTGTGAAAAAATGAGCAACCCTAGTGTACTGTATATAGGTTTACATGTGTGCGTGTGCGTGTGTATCCGTATGTGTGTGGACGGATATTCAACAGAGTAGATCATATCGGTTATAATTTTGTCCGCGACTGTAAGTTGCTTAGTGGTTCCTTCCTCCTAAAAATCTAAACAAAAATTATTTCAATCACTGGAGGCTGATAGGCCATGACCAACTAGACGATTCTTACGTAAATTCAGCGTTGTTATTCCTTCTTCCACCACTACACGGGTTTGTATTCTCTTAGAGCAACAAAAGTAATCCCCAACATCACCAAATTCATGAATAAATAAATTAAATTACAAACAAGGAAGATAAATTTCCTTTAGTTTTTATTTTGTTGCAATGAAAAAAAGGAAGATGAGTTTTGTTTGTTTTTTATTCTATTTATGCAACTGTATGTGGCGAGGCTAACGAGGGCTGCTTATATAAGTACACACAATAAAAAAGTGTCTTTAGAATTTTATGTTATACAATAAGACACAACGGACGAGACAACAGGAGTCGCTGTATTCATTTTGAAATACACACCCCCACCCCCCTCCACCCCACTATCTCTCTAACAACGTCCACTAGACAGAGTTGATACAGTTAAAACTACAACACGACACGGATATATTTTAATCGCCAGGTTAAATAAACTAAGGTGTCTATTCTTCACGTGATCCTCCTGTACTAACCCTACTTCGAGGCTTCAAGTAAAACAAGTGACAGTAAACAGCCCATAAAAAAATCCCCCCTCCCACCCCCCTCCTGTTCATCAAACGTAGTGTTGACCCAGATAATAAACTCGTATCATATCAGTAATAGTAGAGGCTGTTGTGAAATAGAATGGTGTGTTGTGTGACTATTTCTCAATTGGTTACTGTTGTTGCTATTGAGCTTGGGCAGGTACAGCAGAGGGGGGAGGGTGGAGAGGGGAGGTACAGCAGAGGGGGGGGGGGGTGGAGAGGGGAGGTACAGCTGAGGGTATATCACTCTCTCTCTCTCTCTCTCTCTCACATACGGTAATTAGTGTTAAACAAAGCTCTGTGTTTACTTCTGTGTTGGTATATTGAAATAACTTGTACTAAGACTTATTGTTATGATGATTTGGTTAATTTAGCTAGGTTAGGTTATACTGAGGATCTGGTTGGTGTTAGATTAGATTAGGTAGGTCAGGTTAGGCTAGGTAGTAGGTTCTGAGAGCTCCAGTTGATAGTGCTGTGAGGCTGACGATGGAAATATATAAACACAAATACTGTAGGTCACTGACTACAATCTTCCTCTCCACAACGCTGTCTCAGAACACATGACGATTATCTCCTTTGCTTATTTCACCTGATGATTACCACCCAAACGGTACTTGGGGGGATTAGGTTAGGTTTGGTTAGAGTAGGGTAAGTTAAGTTAGGTTAGTGTTAGATAAGGATAAATTTGGTTAGGTTAGGGTTGTCAATCTTCAGATGAAATAAGCTAGGGGTGTCTAATCTTTAGGTGATGCAGAACTACTTTAACATAGAAACTTGTATCACAGGCGTAACAGTTCACAACCAGACACCAGGAACAAGCATGAGTCGTCCCCAGGTAAACACTACAGACCATCACATACAGATGCTGGCAGACGCGTAGTAATTGATTAATAAAACTGAAAACGATGGAGACAAAAATTTAGCGTGTCACAAAGGTCTTGATATTTTGGAGGTGTGTAGTGTGTCTGTGGTGGTGCTTCATTTACCGAGGTCTTTAGTTAGGTATTCTATATAACTCAATACACTAGACACTAACTATCAGAAAATAAGTAAAATACCAATAGTCCCTTTTTGTGCTGTTTATATGTATTTCTGTGCTCAACATGTAATTTATTTCTTACTTTGACACTTGGGGTGGAGGAAACACCAAGCGGAAGCGGACGTCTTGTCATGAGTATTATTATTCTCACTGTACAGCACAACCAAATTCAGATGTAACGGCATATTCTGGAAGAACATAATCACAGCCCTGAAATATACATTGTAGTAGTGGTTCTTGTCCGCCAGATAACACCGATTATATTGTCCAGCAAGAGGGTGAAAATACACACGCCTTGCACTTGTGGGGTTCAGGATATTTGGTTCACACTCAGGATGAGTTGGAGAAAGGAAACTCACAATGTGCTCTCTATATACATGTTGTATTGGATGTACAATGCAGCTTGGTGCTGGGAAGGCAGCATGGTTACAAGCGTGATGTAGAGAGAGCTGGTTGGTGAGGATGCTCAGAGGAGGACCAGCTTGTGGGTCGCCATGCTCGCCGGCGGGAGCGAGGACCACCAGGCAGGCGGAGGAGGAGGAGGTGTTGCTGGCTGGTTGGTGTAGGTAGAAAAGAGGCAGGTCACCACGAAGTCAGGTCTTAAATAGCGGGGGGGTAGGCGTGGCTTAGTAGTTGACCCCCACTCCGTGATGTATGGCGGCGCTGGTTGACCTAGACCACGAGGCATACACTGGGGAATTGGTGGGGTTGGCTGCTCAGCGACAAACAGCGTTTGTAGGGGAGAAATCCACTACAATACTCCCCCTTCCCTCCAGGCGGTGTAGGAGACTTGTTGTCTGCAGGGTTGCTTAGCACATGTGAGGCAGAACAGGCGGTGCATGCCTCATGTGAGACAACGGCGATGGCGTGGATGAGCCTGTCGCTGGATACAACTGTCTAGATACACACTATCTGTGGGAGAAGAGAGGGAGAAAAAGGGTGTGTGGAAGCGATGAATGTTGTGCTTCCCTCATGGCAGGTACAGAGTCGTCAGATGCGCCTGCTGGGGTGTGTGGGCCTGGGTCAGGAGCAGGGGCTGCGTCAGCAGAAGCGGATGAGGGCTCGTGACAGCAGCTGGGTCCACGACAGCAGCAGGGTGCAGGACATTAGCAGGGAGTACCTGAGGGAGAAAAGAGGGGTGTGTGGGTCTATCAGGAAACAGAGGCCGCATCAGGGGCGGCAGGGGTTACTGCTGGGCCGGGGTCGGCGTCTGAGGCAGGACGGGTGTGCTGGGATAGGAAGAGGAGCGACTGTCTGCTTAGAGTAGCAGAGCTGCTCTAGGGTGTCTAACCTGCGGTGTAGAGACAGTAGCTGTAGAGCCGATGAGAGCTGCTTCTGGGTGTATAAGCCAGTCTTCCATGTTGCTTGAAGACTGGGAGCGTGATCAGTTACTCCGTCCTGTGTGAGTGCGAATCTCCGGGAGTCACCATTTGTGGGGTTCAGGATGTTTGGTTCACACTCAGGATGGAATGGAGAAAGGAAACTCACAATGTGCTCTCTATATACATGTTGTATTGGATGTACAATGCAGCTTGGTGCTGGGAAGGCAGCATGGTTACAAGCGTGATGTAGAGAGAGCTGGTTGGTGAGGATGCTCAGAGGAGGACCAGCTTGTGGGTCGCCATGCTCGCCGGCGGGAGCGAGGACCGCCAGGCAGGCGGAGGAGGTGTAGCTGGCCGGTTGGTGTAGGTAGAAAAGAGGCAGGTCACCACGAGGTCAGGTCTTAAATAGCGGGGGGTAGGCGTGGCTTAGTAGTTGTCCCCAGCTCCGTGATGTATGGCGGCGCTGGTTGACCTAGACCACGAGGCATACCCTGGGGAATTGGTGGGGTCGGCTACTCAGTGACAAACAACGTTTGTAGGGGAGAAATCCACTACACACTTACCTCCCGGACAGATTAAATTAAATAGGTAATATATTTCATCTGGACCAATTGTGGCAGCTTTCAGTAGTGGGTACAGTATTTAGATAGTTAATATTTGTTGAGTAAAACTGCCATATAAATTTACATTGATTCAGTATATATAGACAAATATACAATATACAGAGATAGTGCAGGTGACACAACTAAAGAAAACATTACAAGAAATATTACCAAAGAAAACTTTGATGGGGTAACGCATTTAATTTAGCTCGCGTGTGTCTGGATGATAAACATTTAGTTAAAGTTAGTTTTTCCCTCTAAACCCACAGACTTTCTACACTCCTAAAAGTAGTATCTGTCTGTCTGTCTGTCTCTCTGTCTGTCTACCTATCTATCCACCTATTCATCCATCTATCTCACAGACTCTTGATACAAAAAATCAATCGAGATTCGGGAGTCAATTACCGGCGAGTCATCAGTCGTCGGAGACAGTCGGACCGACCAATAAAACACAAGAACGACGTCGCTACGTCAGCCTTAACGAGCGGCCTGACCTACTGAACGCCAACTCATTAACCCTTGACGTAGGTGTACCTGACCTCGTTAAACCCAAGGTCACCGGTAGTTTAACCAGTGATTATTGCGTCTGCTACTTTAATTCTCTTTATGAGTTTTTTATGAGAGAGAGAGAGAGAGGATGGATGGATGGATAAATAAAGAGACTCCCTCTCTCTCTCTCTCTCTCTCTATCAACCTGTCTATTTATCGTTGTCTCTCCCTCTCACCCAACACCACCCCTTCCCTCTCCCTTCCTTACCTCCTCAACTCTCCTTCACAAAAGAGTTTTACAAGACTTCTCACGCCCCTCTCCCTCAGCCTCTCCCAACCCCCTTCTTCTTCTCCTCTCTCTCTCACTCATCCCACGTCTCTCTCCATCTTAATCCTTTCCTCTATCTCACTACCTCCCTTTCCTTACCTACACACTCTTCCTTATTCACTCTTCTTCTCTTCTCTCATATTCCCGCACTCTTTCCCTCTACCCTTTCCTCATCATTCTCTCCCTCTTCCTATCTCACCTTTCGCCTTCCTTCTCTCTCTTCTCTCACGTTCTCTTTCTTTCTTTTCTTCTATCTCTCTCTCACGCACTCCTTTTCTCTTTCCCTGCTCTTCCTTCATCTCTCTCTTTCTCCTGTCTCTTCATATCTCTCTCCCTTCCTCCCATACACACACTCGCCCCCACCCCCCCCCCCTTTCCTCCTTTTTTTTCTCTCTCTCTGACCCCTTCCTCTCCCTCCCACCCTCCCTCCTATTCCTTCATCTCACCCTCACACTTTCTCCCTTCCTCCCACCCTCCCTCCTCTCCCTTAATCTCTCACGCCCCTACATTCTCCCCCCTCTCACTCATGTTTCTCTCACAGACTCTCCCCCTCCCTCTCTCTCTCCCTCCTCTCCCTTCATCCCTCTCACCCACACCCACACTCACCCTTCCCCGCCCCCCTGGTGTTAACTCTCACATAAAACTTTCCAGCCCAGTTCAGTCTGATTACTGCTGGCTTCTTCCAGGAGCCCCAGCCATTCTGGAACACAATGGTATAATGGTGCTGGAACACGATGGTACAATGGTGCTGGAACACTGGTATAATGGTGCTGGAACACGAAGGTATAATGATGCTGGAACACGATGGTATAATGGTGCTGGATCACGATGGTATAATGGTGCTGGAACACGATGGTATAATGGTGCTGGAACACGATGATATAATGGTGCTGGAACACGATGGTACAATGGTGCTGGAACACTGGTATAATGGTGCTGGAACACGAAGGTATAATGATGCTGGAACACGATGGTATAATGGTGCTGGAACACGAAGGTATAATGGTGCTGGGACACGATGGTATAATGGTGCTGGATCACGATGGTATAATGGTGCTGGAACACGATGGTATAATGGTGCTGGAACACGAAGGTATAATGATGCTGGAACACGATGGTATAATGGTGCTGGATCACGATGGTATAATGGTGCTGGAACACGATGATATAATGGTGTTGGAACACGATGGTATAATGGTGCTGGATCACGATGGTATAATGGTGCTGGAACACTGGTATAATGGTGCTGGTTCACGATGGTATAATGGTGCTGGAACACTGGTATAATGGTGCTGGAACACTGGTATAATGGTGCTGGTACACGATGGTATAAAATATATAAAACTTTATGAAAACTAAAAGAAAATCAATTGAAATAATGGATGAGAATAAAAAGAATAAAAAGTAGACGTGAAAACATCAGAGAGAAGAGAGAGAGAGAGAGAGTACAAAATTACAACTATATGAAGGACTCCTAACGACAGCTACTTCATTGGCGGGAAAAATATGAGTTGGCAACTGATCCTGGGAGGGTGACGATGGCCAAATATCTAATAAATTCTCGATTAATACAAAATATTATATCAAAACTGTAACAAATACCAAAGTTTACTGATGAAAAGAGACACATGGAAGTCTAGTGAAAGATAAGGTGTAATAGAGACGCGAAGAGAAATATACTGCACGATAAAAACTGCTATGAAGACAAAATAACCGACAGCGATGATATTGGAGGAAAAAACATGAGTTGGCAACTATTACCGACAGAGTAACTAAGTAGCTTATTAATTTAGTATTACACAAGAAACTGCAAAATACACTAAATTTTATTTTGAAGAAACTATAATAATTATTTAAGAGTAGCAAAAGACATGTAATATATATAACTAAATTTTCTTCATAATATACAGTTCAGAAAATTATATCAGCAAAAAATACAAGTTTGTTACTAGGCTTGAGGGGGAGATGGCAAATTGCTTTACTAATTAATTTATAAAAAAAATAAAAAAAACGAAACATAAATTGGGTGAATGATAAATTGTATAGCAAAAAAAATGTTAATCAAGAGCTGGACAGCAATGATATAAACTGAACACAATATAACAAATAGACACAAACTCGTGAAAAACTTGACTAGACAACTAATACTAGAAGCTGCCCATACAACTAATAGATTCCAAATTAACAGACAACAATATCGGTTTATTTCGTTACTAATAATAACAGTAACTGATAATAGGCTCGAAAAACAAAATTCGTAATAAAAAAAATTACAGAAAATAATAAAAGTGATGAAGAACTAATTTAAAACAACATTTACGAGCTTATGGGAAAAAAATACGAGCTGGCAACTTTTCCTCGAAGGGTGGCCAAATAGGTGATAATCTGGTGTTCATAACCTCCCTTGGGACCGTGGCGAGTGGCGAGCCGGCCGCGGTAGTGTCAAGACTCCCAGGTTTCTTTGGGTACACTTGACATGGGAACACATCTTACTTTCTAGCTTAATAAAACTATATATATAGTTGGTAGGGAAGATGTTATCGAAATTCCTGTGAGAGATGTCGTCAGGAGTTAAGGTGTGCTCTCTCTCTCTTTCTCTCTCTCTCTCTCTTCCATACTCCTCCCATCTTTTACTCTCCCACTACCTCTCTTTACATTCTCAATCCCTCAGATCCCCTCAGTCCCTCACCTCTCAACCCACACCTCTCAATTTTGCATTCCCCCCACTTATCACCCTCCACTAACTCTCACTTCCCTCTCATCTCTTTCCCCTTTCACTCCCCCACTATCTCTCATACTCTCTTCCTCTGTCTCTCTCACTCCTCCCTAACACCCCTCCCTTAATCCTCCCTCACACCTCTCCCTCTAAAGCTCTCCCCAAAAACATATATTAAATCTGTTTCAAATAGAAATAGACAAGCAATTTTTTCTCCTGTCAATAAAAAGTAATTCTGTCCGTCTCATTAATAAAAGCTTTACAACATGATATTTTGTGACCCACCAGAAGGGGCTATCATACCTGACAGGTAGACGGGGTGTACAGTATACTCTTCCCTGTCCTTCTGTCTGTCTATTAAATGTTTTCTATCTTTCCGTCTGTGTATCTGTGCGCTTGGCTGTGTCTATCTATCTATCTATCTATCTATCTATCTATCTCTCACATCCAGCACCTACTCTCCCTACCCAGCCTCTCACTCTCCCACTCCCCCCACTCAGTCCCTCTCTCTCCCACTCAGCCCAACTCTCACGTCTGCACAAACAAAATGTTAATGGATGGGGTGAGCGTTCTCCCCTCTCATTGGCTGAAGCAGATCATAAAGACATAATACGGGGATTATGACCAAACTTACCCATATCACCTGACATAAAGTTCCCGAATTCCGAAACCGAGTCCCGAATCCCCAAGCCGAATCCTGAAACCGAACACATAAATTACGAAATGGAATCTCGAATCCCAAAACTGAAACCCTAAATTTCAAAAATGAATCCTGAATCCCGAAACCGAACCTCGGATCCCGAAACCGAATCCAAAAACTGAACCACAACTCCCAAAACCACATCACAAATCCCGAAACCGAATCACGAAACTGAACCTCAAATCCCAAAACCGACTTCTGAAACCGTATCCTAAATTCCGAAACTGAACCTCGAATCCCGAACCTAACCTAACCTAAGCCAATCAAACCTAATCTAATCTAAACTAATCTCACTTAACCAAACCTAATCTCACTTAACCTAATCTCAGTAACCTAACCTAACCTAGTCCCTTCCAGGTAGCGTTAGGGTGTTAAATCTCTACCTGAAATAAGCTTGGGTGACCTGAGCTATTGACGTACAGTTATTATTACGTAAGGATTAACTTATCAAATGTAATCTGTGTAATAGTCTGATATTTAAGTCACCTTGATCTAAATCTTCCCCCTCCTCCTCTTCTCTCCTTCTCTTACTCCTCTTCCTTTTCCTATTCTTCTCTTCTTACTACTCCTCCTCCCCCTCCTCCTCCTACTCCACTCCTTCTCCTTTTACTTCTCTTCCTTCTCTTGTTCCTCCAATTCTCCTCCTCCTCTTCTTCTTCTTTTCCTCCTCCTCCTCCTCCTCCAGCTATCCTTCTCTTACTCCTCTCCTTCTTCTCCTCTTACTTCTCTCCTTCTTCCCCTCTTCTCCTCCTCCTCTCCTTCTCCTCTTACTCCTCCTCCCCCTCCTTCACCTACTTGAACTTTATTATTTAATTTAGTTTAGCTGTTCTTCTGCTTAACACTTTCAATATCTCTCTTTTTCCTTCCTCTTACTCCATTTCAAGTCTTGTAATCCCTCCCCTCCTCCTCGTCTTTCTCAATCAAACTATTCCTGCCATCTTGTGTTCCTTGTAATCTTGATTCTCCTCCTTCAAGCTGTTACTGCCGCCCTGTCTTCCTTGTAATCCCTCCTCCTCTTCCTCCCCCTCCTGCTAGCCCCCCAGCCCCTGTATTTCCCCGCATTAAGTAGTCTCTTCACACAGGTCATCATCCTTCACTGGTACGGCTAGGGAGGCGCTGTTGGCTGTTCCCTGGTTATGGCCTACTCTGACAGTGATTGTGGGTTCTTGTTGTGTTCTTCTGTTATGTTCTTGTTCTAACCTTGTTCTATTCTTGCCTTCTTCTAGTCCTGTTTTTGTGGTCTTGTTCTGATCTTGTCTTCTCCTAGTCCCGTTCGTGTTCTGTTATGGTTCTGGTCATTTCGTCTAGTCCTGTTCTTGTTCTGTTCTTGTTGTTGATCTTGTTTTGTCTTTCCTGTTGATCTTGTCCTCTTCTTGTTCTGTTCCTCCATCATACATTATTTCTACTGTATGTGTAAGTATCTCATGTTATTTTGTTCTCTCTCTCTCTCTCTCTCTCTCTCTCTCTCTCTCTCTCTCTCTCTCTCTCTCTCTCTTAGAATGCTGGTAAGTTCCTGGTTATCAAGATCTACGATTATGATTAATATTTTCAAGAGTCAGTTACGTATCTTCACCTATAAGATATAGTCTCAATTGACTTTCCTAACAGTAAGTATTATACAGTATCGTCTAGCAAAACCAACAACGTCATAAGTCAGGAGAAATAAGGCCTTAAGATTGTTTTGCCTTCAGAAATTCAATCCGGATTCAGAGTCAAGAACGTAAGCAGATACCTCAGCTGTCCGCTATTCGATGCCCTTTTTGTTTACTCAATCAGCTGATGATCCCGCCAACGAGAGTAAATGATCGCTCATTCATCATTCTCGTGTTTACTCATCCAGCCGGTTTAAGATTTTCTCATGCACAAGGTCTGGAAGTTCTTAGGTTATATCACAATTCTTACTTCTTTTTCTTAGTGATATTTAAAATAGGTTAGGTTAGGTTAGGTCATTTTTTTCAGGTAAATACGAATATATTCAATAATATTTTCTCACCATTTACAAGATTCATTTGGTGCTACTATCGCGTGCGGTGTACCACAATATCCGTAGTAACGGACCTGACCTGACCTGACTACCTGAACACCAGGACCCTAACCAACATTATAAAAGGGGGTTGGGTTGGGTTAGGTTAGGTTAGGTTAGGTTAGGTTCATCATTTACAAAGAATATGATACGAAGTTTATGTCATTAATATAATGCTACTATTCAACATCTTTATGTGTTTTGCTTATATGATGATCATTAAAAAAATATTTATCACTATTTTGTTTTTTTGTCATGAAACTTTACTATATAATAAATAATACTATATAACAATACTAAATTGCAACCTGCAGTGTAGATATCCCAGGTAGACCGCACGCTATAGTGTAAATGTTCCGGTAGACCGTGGGCTATAGTGTAAATGTCCCAGTAGACCATACGCTAGGCAGGGGTGGGCAAAGTATGGCCCGCGGGCCACATTTGGCCCGCCAAATTATTTCTGTGGCTCGCCACTGCATTTGTATTTACAAATACAAGGCTTTACTTTGTGTTAATATAATACATTTGCATCTACATTAAGTGTGTGGCCTGCGAAGTGTGCCACCATTCATGAAGTGACCCCTCCAGCAAAAATAATTGCCCACCCCTGCGCTAGAGTGTAAATGTCCAGGTAGACTGCACGCTGTAGTGTAAATGTCCCGGTAGACCGTACACTATAGTGTAAATGTCCCGGTAGACCGTACGCTAGAAAGTAAATGTCCCAGTAGAACGTACGCTAGAGTGTAAATGTCCCGGTAGACCGTACGCTATAGTGTAAATGTCCCGGTAGACCGTACGCTAGAAAGTAAATGTCCCGGTAGACCGTACGCTATAGTGTAAATGTCCCGGTAGACCGTACGCTATAGTGGCACCATACATTTTATACTATTTCGTTTAAGAATGTACGTCAGAAAACATATCATTGACTCGTTTATTGGAAATGTGTTGTTAAGGGTCATTGTCGGCACGTTCACTTTGAGAGAAAAAAGAATGTGTTTTGTTTTGAGAGAGAGAGAGAGAGAGGGTGTGTGTGTGTGTCCTTATATTCTTATATGTGCCTTTCAATATTTATTTTACTCTCCTTATTTCTCTTCCGTTTCCCTCTCTCTCTCTCTCTCTCTCTCTCTCTCTCTCTCTCTCTCTCTCTCTCTCTCTCATCTCACAGCCTCCCTTCTCCCACCTCCACACACTCTCTCTCTCACTTCCTCTCCACTCCTCAACTCCCCTTCCTCCTCCGCCTTACCGCCTCCCTCATCCTCGCTACTGCCACGTCCGCAAGATAGAGCCGAGTTAATGTTGAGGAAGAACAGGTTCCGTCGTGTAATGTTGCCCATGAGTTTGT